>PVJN01043978.1:0-17543 GCA_004026805.1 Lasiurus borealis | reverse complement strand
GCAAGCTGTTAAAATCCTATCTACAAGTAACTATAGCTAGATAAGTTCTCCATACAATGTTCTAAAACAGTCATAGTTTAGAAAATCTCATTTTTAAAAATATACCTATAATCTTATTCTCATGTCAGGTTACTAAAAAGGGCTTCATGCTTCTTAAAGTTTTGTTGACCCAGAAACAGTTTTGTCTTCTTAGAAAGTACAGATTATCAATGAAAATATATTTAAATTTGTATATATTACTTTCTACCAGTTATTATGATGCACATAGAAGAGAAGTGGCATACACAAAGAGATGTGTTAGTCTCTTGGTTCAAGTTTCAATATTTGCTTTTCAAACTTCAAAATATCTTAAAGAAGCCCAGACAGTCTATAACAAGATTCACAGAGGAACACTATGTTTTAGAAATGTGATAAGTAGCTATACAGTAGTATAGCATCACAATTTAAGAAAAATAAAGTAATAAAATCCTAAGACATTTCCTATGCTGAAGATCATGCCCAATTGGTAGTGTCATTCTTTCTGACACTAGCTCTCATAAGACTTCCTTTGGAATACTTTTTCACCATAATCTAGAGGATGTGTTGAACTGCACCCTTAAGAATGCAGACAGGACTGGCATATAGCAGTACTGCTGTAGGAAAGAAATTAAGGACAGTTAGTATGGGCCTGTGAATTCTGACATACATGTTTAAATCAATTACAATTATGCAAGTAAAAAAAGAATATCCCTACTAATTCATGCAGGCTGAGAGTCTAATTTGTAAACCTGCAGCAGCATCTCATTTTAAGGAACAGGCACCTAATGTTGGTTTGGAAACTCACCTGAGGAAAGCTTCCATCAGGCTATGCCCCCTGTGCTGACCTGCACACTAAAATTAGCAAAACAGACTCCAACTATTAAAAGTATCAAAGCCTTTGTATACATACTTTTGTTTTCACTTTAAGTTTGCTTAAAGCAAAGTAGGTGCACTTACTAAACTATATTTAGAGAAATATGAGGGGAGCTCGAATGTGAGAAAGCTTCTCAAAAGTAACAATCCTAAAATCTAGGATTTGGTATGAACACTTTCAAGAATTTGAAAGTATTTTGACCAGAAAAGCACAATTGTTCCAAGTATAGAAAGCGTACCCAAAACAAAAGTAAAAGAAAAACCTTTAACCCTTTGCGTTTCTATGGCATTGGCTCATTATTTTCTTGTCCTTCTACCTGGAAAGAAAACTTGTATTATAAAGATGAAGAATATGGCATCTTTGACTTCAACCAAATCTATACACATCTATAGTAAGGGGGATTTTAAAAAAGAAAAGCAAATTCATAAGCATGCCAAAAAAAATCAAAGGGCTAAAGACATCTTGATACAAGCAAATTCATGAATACGAAAGAAAAGTGGGAAAGAATTACCATCTGCAAAGGGATCAAGACGCTCTGGGGAAATTATCATGGTCCGCCTGTGTTTTTTGTACTCATCTTCCCGGTCAGCAATCTTGGGAGGTCGGTGCTCAGCAAATGGGTCATACTGAAAAGAGGGAATCCAACTTAATACCCACCTTATTAAATAACCAAGCAGAGTATCTTAAAAATCAGAACATTATGAAACATGTAAAATGTTTAATAAGTGCCTATTAATAAAAGAAATATTCTGTTTAATTTTAGGGATGTTAACATAAAAATGTAATATAAAAATGAAAAAAATATCCATCCATAGCTCAAGTCTTCATAAAACAATTACATATATAAAATTTATCAAGTATTGCCCTAGCTCAGTTGTCAGCAAACTCATTAGTCAGCAGAGCCAAATATCCATAGTACAACCGATTGAAATTTCTTTTGAGAACCAAAACTTCTACTGCCACTTCTTCAAAATAGACTCACCCAGGCCGTGGTATTTTGTGGAAGAGCCACACTCAAAGGGCCAAAGAGCCGAATGTGGCTAGCGAGCCAGTTTGCCAACCACTGTCCTAGCTGCTTTGGTTCAATGGAAAAAGTGTCGGCCTGCAGTCTAAAATGTCCCAGGTTCGATTCCTAGCCCTGGTCAGGGCACAGGCAGGAGACAACCAATCGATGTGTCTGTCTCTCGACCTCCCTTCCCACTCTCTCTAAAATCAATGGAAAAATATCCTTGGCTCAGGATTTAAAAGGAAATTAATAGGTATTATTTCTAATTTTCCCAAATCAACTCTCCTCAAAACATTCTAATAACTTGACTCTTAAAATATATGGGCCTCCATGGGAATTGAGACAGTTTTCTTTAGCTGAGTAAACTCTGGTTTTAACAGAAACGAAAAAAAAGTCACCTGTTCCGTTGACTGTGGTATATCATTAAGCAATGCCACAGGGGCATGATATCCTGGTTTCTTCTGACCGAGCAAACTTGTAGATGATGAGTAGTCATCGTCATCCTGCAATAAATACCACCAAAAAGCCATAAGCAAAATATCAGAATTTAAAAACTAGAAAAATTATACTAAGATTCAACATGAAATCAAAAGACTTACTGACAGTGTGAGATCTAAACCCTTGTTCACAAAAAAGTTACAAATGTGAGCTTTCAACTCAAAAAAAGTTATTAAAGAAATTAGCCTTATTATTATTAACCAAGGAATACTTTCTGTGGAAGTCAATTAAAATAAAGTAAGTATAAACTAGAAAAACCTGAGCATTTTGTTTTCTAAGAGAAGACATGTTAAAATTTGTTTTTCAAATTTGGGAACTACAGTTTATTTAAAAATCTCCACTTTCCTTTTTTGTTTTTTAACATGATTTAGCCACAGAAACAAATAAAAGATGGTTTAAATGTACTTGTTTCCCTTATAATAATATTTAAGCAGAAAAGTATTGTATTATTTTACTACTGTAATAAGTACAACAGTGGGTAGCTCTCAAGATCTTACCACTGACTTAAAAATGAAACAATTTCTCCTTCAGTTTCTGGAACATATATACCACTATCTCTTACCAGAAGGTATGATAGGCTTCTAGAAATTTCACCTTTGTCACTTCCTAATTTACTTTTTAAAAAGTGCCAACTATAAAAAATGTGGCTTCAGTGTCATAAAAATAACAAGTCTGATTACCTATATCCATAAAATATCTGTTACTGAATCATACAAAAAGGGATAGCTGTTTCACCAGATTTGGATGTTTGAGATGATCTGACAAAATGTAAGCTATGGGAATATATAAACACTCAGATGTATTTCAAAATGAAAGTGGCCATCCCCCAGAATAACTGAAACAGGCACAAAGAATCCATTAATAGTATCAGTAACAGAACAGCACTGAGCACGAATTAGATTCAGGTCACAAGGACAGATGGCTGCTCACTATGAAGTCACCTCCCATGTGGGTTACTCTAAATAGAGCTCAGTAGTAAGGATTTACTTTATAACAATGAATGACTTGTAGGTGCTTTGCTAGCTAAACATAATGGTTCATAACTAAGAGGAAAGATTCTTTCAACAGTTTTATCCTCCAAAAGGAAGATCTCCCAATTTTCAAAATGTCTGATTAAGCCAGATGGCTCAAACAGAAAATGCCTCTGTATTTCTTGTTCTTGATAAATAAAAATACTTGTAATACTTTGTACTTACTTCTTCAAGTTCAGTTGCAGCGATTGATGTCACGTACCCAGCAAATCTGCTGTCACTTCCACCATATATTTCCTGGTCATAATAACCTGTAGAATCAAGGCCCACTCCTTGAGCTTCATCTAGAGCTGCCTTCTTGCCTTGAATTTCTCGAATCTGTGCTTCGATATCTGTAAGAAAGTTAACACAGCTTTAATTTCTTTCCCAAAGAGCACTCAACACAATGAATTGACCTACTAGGTATTATTTAGGGTACTCTTCTAAATAGAGAAACTAAAATAATTATACCATATAAGTGGTTAGAACTATAACTATATAAAGTACTAATTTTTAATATATCTCCACAACAATAGACAATTCTCCCATACAGAAAAACAAATTACTCTTACATTAAGAATGGATTACCAAAGCTTATTAAATTATTGCTGAATTCTAAACCTTTCTCAAACTTAAAAAATAATTGTTAGTATTGACTATGGTCCAAGAATAACACTCAAGGTTATTTGAAACTCAACACTATCAGAAGTAAAAAACAGCACTATGGAAAGTGGTCCTCAAACCTGAACGTAAAACAAATTGTCTACAGATTTCATTAAAATGCGGCCGAAAACAGTTTGGCTCAGTGGATAGAGCATCGGCCTGTGGACTGAAGAGTCCCAGGTTTGATTCCGGTCAAGGGCATGTACCTGGGTTGCAGGCACATCCCTAGTGGGGGGCGTGCAGAAGGCAGCTGATGGATGTTTCTCTCTCATCGATGTTTCTACCACTCTATCCTTTTCCCTTCCTCTCTGTAAAAAAAAATCAATAAAATATATTTAAAAAAAAATAAAATAAAATGCAGCCGAAACCGGTTTGGCTCAGTGGATAGAGCGTCGGCCTGCAGACTGAAGGGTCCCGGGTTCGATTCCGGTCAAGGGCATGTATCCTGGTTGCAGGCACATCCCTGCATCTCATCAATGTTTCTAACTAACTATTCCTCTCCCTTCCTCTCTAAAAAATCAATAAAATATATTAAAAAATAAGTAAATAAAATGCAGTAGGCTTCGACACACTCAAGTTTCTGCATTCTTAACACGCTCCCAAGTCATGTCCTAAACAGCTAGGCTTACACTGTGAACAGTAAAACAAATAAAGGGCAGTCTAAATTCTTAAGCATGAAACTCAGAACTCTGCATAATTTGATTGCAACCATCATTACACTTATTGGTTCTTGATTAGAGTCTGAGATCTGGCCTGGTTAATTGGAGCACCATCTTGATGTGCTAAAGTTACGGGGTCCAATCCAAAGTCAAGACACAAGAATCAATGAACAAATGCAGAAATAAATGAAGCAACAAATCAATGTTTCTCTTTCTCTTCCTCTCTTTAAAATCAATACACAAAAAATAAACAAACATGGGGGAAAAGTGTTTATAACTGATTTTTTAAAAAAGAGTCTGCTGAAACTGGTTTGGCTCAGTGGATAGTGCACCGGCCTGCAGACTGAAAGGTCCCAGGTTCGAGACCGTGTACCTTGGTTGCGGGCACATCCCCAGTAGGGGGTGTGCAGGAGGCAGCAGGTTGATGTTTCTCATCGTTGTTTCTGACTCTCTATCCCTCTCCCTTCCTCTCTGAAAAAAAAATCAATAAGATATATTTAAAAAAGAGACTAAGATCTGTAATCGAAACATCTGCCTTCAGCCCTAGCCAGTTTGGCTCAGTGGAGAGAGCATCATCAGCCTGCGGACTAAAGGGTCCCAGGTTCTATTCCGGCCAAAGGTACATGCCCAGGTTGCAGGCTCAATTCCCCCCAAGTAGGGGACATGCAGGAGGCAGGCAATCAATGATTCTCTCTCATCATTGATATTTCTATCTCTCCCTTACTTTCTGAAATCAATAAAAAAAAATTAAAATAAAAACATTTGCCTTCAAAAAAAGGTTCTTTCTCTATTAATTAATACTTCATTTAAACATGCATGCCTCAGTTTCCTACAATATAAACGTGTTTTTTTAAGGATTAAATCACGACCACCCCCAAAAGCACTAGGTTTCTATTCACAGGTCTAGTATTTAGCAGATGTACATTTGGTGAATGAAAAATCAATTCTCAACTGTCCCCCAAACTTGTCAATTTTTAATTTTGTCAAGAGTAGGAAAAATTAAAATACAGTGAACACCCACATATGCTTCAGCTATATTCATCAACTGTATATATATGAGATAAAGCAAATGTGTGTACATATAACTTTTCTAAACCATTTAAAACTCCTAACATTTCCGCATCTATTTCCATATCTAGAACATTCTCTCATATAAATAAAAACAGACTTAACATGCTCAAGAAATAAAGCCTTAGTAACATTATCATCTAATATATTTTCTAGCTTCCTATTTTCTCAGTAGCATCCTTTTCCACAATTGGTCCACAATTCAAGCAAGAACCAGGCATTGCACTTAGTTGTCATGTCTTTAGTATCCTCCTAATACAGAAACAGTCCTCCCAATTTTTTTAGTCTTTCCTGACACCAGGTAACTTTAAATTACAAGTTTAAATGTTTCATTTTAATTATCTGGATAACACAGGGATGTGGGGGAAAACAAAGTTTCTACTGCCAGTGATTTCTGCAGCCTAACAGATGCTTTCTTGTTTGCCAGATCATTACCATCCACTGAATTACACCTTAATGCCAGGCACTTTAAAAAGCCAATTTATGCCGAAACCGGTTTGGCTCAGTGGATAGAGCATCGGTCTGCGGACTGAAGGGTCGCAGGTTCAATTCTAGTCAAGGGCATGTACTTTGATTGCGGGCACATACCCAGTAGGGGGTGTGCACGAGGCGGCTGATCGATGTCTCTCTCATCAATGTTTCTAACACTCTATCCCTCTCCCTTCTTCTCTGTAAAAAAATCAATAAAATATATTTCTTAAAAAAAAGTGAGAGCAAGTCTCAGAAACTCCAAGTAATGGAACAGGTTTACTACTGAAAGAGCAGCCTATTTGTACCCAAATCTCAAAATTCTTAGATCTTTTATCTTTTATGAAGTATCTTTTAACCTCAAAAGTTTCAACTCTTCTGAATCTTTTGTCACTTTTTTCCTTTTCTGGCTTTACTGATCTTGCTAACTGAAAGGTAATATAAAATCTTATACATGTTAAGATATAGACATGCTTTTTATTTTTTTAAAATATATTTTATTGATTTTATACAGAGAGGAAAGGAGATAGAAAGTCAGAAACATCGATGAGAGAGAGACATCGATCAGCCGCCTCCTGCATGCCCCACAGTGGAGATGTGCCCGCAAGCAAGGTACATGCCCCCGACCTGAATCAAACCTGGGACCTTTCAGTCTGGAAGCCGACGCTCTATCCACTGAGCCAAACCGGTCTCGGCTAAACATGCTTTTTAAAAACTAAACTTGCTCCAATTATCTACAGAAATGTCACTATACAACTGAAACTCCCCCCTTTTTGGAGAATTCTGATCTCAGAAACATCCTCAAGTACCAGAGAACAAATCCTTCCCTAGAAGGTCGATATTAAGTATGAATTAATTAATAAATTTGTGAGCTAGCCCATTTGAAATCTCAATTGATTCAAAAGATTATTTCCAGCCCTGACCAGTTTGGTTCAGTGGATAGAGCCGAGGCCTGCAAGCTGAAGGATCCCAGGTTTGATTCTGGTCAAGGGCATTTACCTTGGTTGGGTCACTTCCCCAGTGGGGGGTGTTCAGGAGGCAGCTGATTGCTGTCTCTCTCTCGTAGATTTACCTCTTTCCTTCTCCTTTCCTCTCTAGAATCAATGAAAAGCACATCCTCAGTGAGGATAATAGTGCTTTCTTTAAAAAATTTATAGTACTTAAAAAAATATGTATTTTTTAACCCTCACACAAGACTATTTTTCCATTGAGTTTTAGAGAGGGAATGACAGAGAGAAACATCAATGTGAGAGAAACACACCAACTGGTTGCCTCCTACATATGCCCGGACAGGGCCCAGGCCTGGGAGGAGCCTACAACTGAGGTAGGTGCTCTTGACCAGAATCAAACCCGGGACCCTTTGTTCCACAGGCCGATGCTCTATCCACTGAGAGAACTGGTTAGAGCTACTACATTACTTTTAGGTCAGAAAAATGTAATGCTTAAATTACAATTTTCTAACAAACACATCGAATGTCTTATCTAGCAGTTCAGTTTGATATCAAAAAAATGGTAGCTCAGAACTGGGGGTCTTTGAAAAGATCAGTAACACCTTATCTATTACTGGAGGCCCAATGCATGAATTTGTGCACCAATAGGTCCCTCGGCCTGGCCTGCAGGATCCAGGATCCGGCTGAAACCAGCTCTCCCACATTCCCTGAGGGATCTGGGTTTTAAGAGGGCACAGGCCAGGCCAAGGGATCCCACTGGTGCACGAACAGGATCAGGGAGGGACTGC
The DNA here is from genome assembly GCA_004026805.1 of Lasiurus borealis. Taxonomy (NCBI): domain Eukaryota; kingdom Metazoa; phylum Chordata; class Mammalia; order Chiroptera; family Vespertilionidae; genus Lasiurus; species Lasiurus borealis. The sequence continues at coordinate 9,541 of PVJN01043978.1, read as the reverse complement.
ACGAGGGCTCCAGTGCACGTCCAACCCATCTCACTCAGTCCTGATCTGCTGGACCCCAGCAGCAAGCTAACCTACTATTTGGAGTGTCTGCCCCCCTGGTGGTCACTGCACATCATAGCGAGCGGTTGAGCAGCCTTAGCATATCATTTGCATACTATGCTTTGATTGGTTGAACAAATGACTGGAAGACTAGAAACTTAGCATATTAGGCTTTTATTATATAGGATTTGCATTTTAAACTAAGACCTAAATAAAGTGAGATTAACCACCACTGGTCACACCTCATACAACCAAATTCTGTCCCTCTATTCATTTATCTTCCTATGCCTTTTATTTCTATGCCTCAGATACTGCTAACTCCAGCTTGTAGCATTCCCTCCTCCTCGATGTGTTTTTATTCTTAATGTTAAATTTATATTGTTTGCAATCTTTTAATCACCGCTCGTTACATTTTACAGAGCATAGCCTTTGGATGTGAACCATTCACTGACACTCTTTAGTCAGATCCATAAGTGTCATCAATTCTGCATAGCCAGAAGCAAGCAATGAGCAAGGATTTTTCCAATGAGACTTCTAAACGACATCCAGAAAAATATCTCAACTCTCAGTCTTTTCCTTAAACAAAATTCCAATAAGACAGCTAACTACAATGGTAAATTATTTTACTGAACATTACAGATATCAATTCCTAAACGATGAACTCCTGATTAAATTAATTCAATAAATTCCTAAATAATTCTAAAGAAAAAATCCTTTTCAAAATCCTCAAGCAACTTTTCCCTTATTGTATTAACAATATTCATACTGAAGTCCACAAAAGTATACAAAGCAATAACTATCTGAACATAGGAAAATAAAAATCTCAAAATATACAGAAAAAAATAACTATCCCAGACATTCTGCAAGCAAGAAATTAAGAAAAAAGTATCTACTCAAGGGATAGTGGCAAAACAAGCCGCAGGAATTTTTGGATAATCCATTTTCCCTTTCCAAAACATAAAAGTGTTCACTCACTTGCCAAAGTCAGCAATATCTGAAGAACCACTGGATAGCAAGACTATGCATACTAATAACTGTCTACATTTGACACATGCAAAAAAGTCCAAAAATTTTTATTTCATTTTAATAGTATTTCAATATTGAAAAGCATAAGCCACACTGATCGAGGTAAGAAATAATCAAGTTAGTTAAAGTGGATGTTAAGGGCCCTGGCCAGTTTGGCTGAAGAGAACAGGAGACATAGAAACATCAATGATGAGAGAGAATCATTGATGGGTTGCCTCCTGCCTACTGGGGATGGAGCCCACAACCCTGGGCAGGTGCCCTAAAAGAGAATCTAATCATGAACTCCTGGTTCATAGCTCGACACTCAACCACTGAGCAACACTGGCCTAGCAATAAAAATATTTTTAAAAAATGTTTTTAAATGATAAGATACAACAAAGAAATGTCTTTACCAGCAGCATTATTTAGGATAAAAATATTATATGATCTTCTTAAACAACAGGATGATGAACACCTCTAAATCAAAAATTGCTGGTATGGCTCAGTAGATAGAGCTTCGACTTGTGGACTTAAGGGTACCAGGTTCTATTTTGGTGAAGAGCAGGTACCTTGGTTGCAGGCTCCTCCCTGGTCCCGGATCCTGGTTGGGGCTAGGGGAGGAGGCAACCAACCAATCTATGTGTTTCTCTCACATGGATATTTCTATTTCTGTCTTTTCCTCTCCCACTCGGAAAATCAATTGAAAACATCATTGGGCAGGATTAACAAAAACCAAAAACAACACCAATAACAAAAAAAAAATTCAAGTCCTCCTCTCAACTACGTACCTCAATTGCATTCCTATTATTTATTTATTTATTTTTTTTTTACAGATTTTTTGATTTTTTTACAGAGAGGATGGGAGACAGACAGAGCTAAAACATGGATGAGGGATGTGCCCGCAACCAAGGTACATGCCCTTGACCGGAATCGAACCTGGGACCTTTCAGTCCGCAGGCTGACGCTCTATCCACTGAGCCACACCAGTCTCGGCCTAACTCAGTTATTGGGAAGATTACTTTGCCCTTGACCGGAATCCAACCTGGTGCCTTTCAATCCGCAGGCTGATGCTCTATCCAGTGAGCCAAACCGGTTTTGGCAACACAATCATGACTTTTCTAAAGCAGACGTAATCCGTTTCCTGGGAGAAGGAGGAGGGCACTTTATTCCATATTCAGTGGAAAAGCCAAAGTCAAACCTAGTCCAGCACACAAAGCCTTCCCTAATTTGATGTTAATCTTGAATTTCTTCTTCTCAGCTCAGGAGATAGCTAATATTTGAAAAAAGTCCCACTTCCCACTTATCTCGGCCAAACAGATGTATACAAACCTACCCACCTGTTCAAAGGTCATTCTGTAAAACTATTTTAATACTTCCAGTACAAATCAGTTTCTCAGTGATGTTGATAAAATATTCAGCACCCACATTTACCAGGTATTGGGAATACTGAGGTATAGTTCCTGCACTCAACAATCTCAAAGTGGATGAGAAAACCTTGACACGATAGGTAATATAAAAAAGACTTTTAGAGGACTATAACCAACAGCATTTTAAAATGCAAAACCAGCCGAAACCGGTTTGGCTCAGTGGAGAGAGTCTCGGCCTTCGGACTGAAAGGTCCCAGGTTCGATTGCGGTCAAGGGCATGTATCCTGGTTGCAGGCACGTCCCCTGTAGGGGGCATGCAGGAGGCAGCTGTCTCTCTCATCAATGTTTCTAGCTCTCTATCTCTTTCCCTTCCTCCCTGTGAAAAATCAATAAAAGTATATTAAAAAAAAAAACTAATTCCACTCCAGGTTATCAAAGATGACTTGAAAAATGGAAATGGACCTTGAAGGACTACAAGTTCTAGCAAGAGACTATGTAACCACAGCGTGTATTTCTACTAAACATTCAACCCCCACCCCACCCCCCGTTTACACCCCACAGCGTCTTTTTCACACAACGCTCTGGCGGATGTTCCCACACCTCCTTTATGGCGTCAGTTCATGGGCACTGATAGAGCATAACTCCAAATATATCCATTCTGGCCAACACATTTCAATCTTCCTTAGCCCAAAGCTTTTTTTTTTTCTGAATTTTCTAGATACATGAACTAAACATACCATGTGGTAATGTCATGCTGATCAAGATTTTCATTTTTTTTAATTTTTATTAATTTTGTATACATATCTCCCCATTGCCCCCCTTCCTCCCAGGCATACCCCAGCCCCCAGTGTCTATGTTCACTGGTGATGCTTATCAGCCCAAAGCTTTTAACGAGGTTCCTAAAATGCCGGAAAAGCTGGCCAGAACTCTGACTTCCTGTCCCCAAAAGTGCCTTCTGATGAAGATACCGCTAAACAAATCCTCAAAGCCCCCCAATACCCCAAACGCCTACTTCTACTGCTGGGCCAACAGAAGCAGCAGCCTCTTTACATTTCCTAATCGTTCTGCAAAGGCACGATGGATCGTCTCTAAAGACGAAAACCAATGCCCCGCGCACACACACACACATACACGCCGCGGTGGTAGTGTTTCCGTCTCAAACAGCAGCCACAGGAGCCCGCGGAGCCTCTGCGCCCGGGCCTGTGCGGCCCCGCAGCGCGCCGGGCTCCCGTCCCTGTGTGGACCCGGCCGGTCAGGACCATCCACGTCCTGGTCCGGAATCAACCTCCGCAGACCCAGCACCACCTTTTTCTCGAACCCGGCCCGCTCCCCCGGCACCGCCCGCCACCCCCTCTCGCCTAGTTGCCGGACACCATCTGCCCTTCTCACGACCAGTGACAAGGCCTCTCCCCTCGGGGAAGCAGCTCCCGGCACCCAGAGCCGCCCGCTCCGCTCCCCGGGCCCCGCAGCGGCAGGCGCCGGCCCCGTAAAAGCGGGACAACGCGCCCTCCCTCCCGCCCTCCCTCCCTTCGCCGCAAACAAGGCGCCCGCGGCCTCGCTCTTCATTAACCGCTATCGACTCCCCTGCCCCGCCGGGCACCGGACCCGCCCGGGAAACCAAAGGCGCTGCTGGCTCTCTCTCTGGGCAACCTCGCGTGCTGTTTTTTTTGTTTTGTTTTTTAAATATATTTTGTTGATTTTTTACAGAGAGGAAGGGAGAGGGATAGAGAGTTAGGAACATTGATGAGAGACACGGATCAGCCGCCTCCTGCACGCCCCCCACTGGAAATGTGCCCGCCACCAAGGTACGTGCCCCTGACCGGAATCGAACCCGGGACCCTTCAGTCCGCAGGCCGACGCTCCATCCACTGAGCCACACCGGCCTCGGCGGAAACCTCGCGTTTCGGTGACCATTTCAGATCACGAGTCAGAAAGCCAGGAAGGAGCCGGAACCGGTTTGGCTCAGTGGATAGAGCGTCGGCCTGTGGACGGAGGGGTCCCGGGTTCGATTCTGGTCCAAGAGGCATGTATCCTGGTTGTTGAAACATCCCCTGTAGGAGGCGTGCAGGAGGCAGCTGATCGATGCTGTTCCTAACTCCCTATCCTTCCCCCTTCCTCTCTGTAAAAAAAATAATAAAATATATTTTTTTTAAAAAAAGGAAAAGAAAGCCAGGCACGCAGCCCCACCTCCCCGGCCTCGCCTTGGCCAGAGGCCGGCCTGTCCCCTCCAGGTCTGGGCGCCCCCCGCTGAGCCCCAGCCCACCCCCCGCCTTTCCCCCCGAGTGTGTGCACTTCCGTCCCCCACAGAACGGCCGCCCCCTCCCACGCTTTGTTCACCGTCAACAGCAAGCGGCGTCTCTCCCACCGCCAGTCTCGCAAGGAAATAAAATGCTTACTAAAACCAATCGAGAGAGATTTAAAAAAACAAACACACATTTTATTACCAAATCATTTCACTTCAAAAAATAAAATAAAATAAATTAAAAAACGCAAAAACCGACGCGTCAGGGTGAGGGGTCCGGGGCCCGAGCGGAGCCGCGGCGGCGGAGGCGACCGCAGCCCCGCCCGCCGCTCCCGCGCCCTCCGCCCCCGCCCGCCGCTCCCGCGCCCCGAACCCCCTCTCCTCAGCGAGCCGCGCCGGAACCGGGCCCGCGGGCCCGAGAGGCGCAGCCCCCCCGCCCCGCCGCGGCCCCGGCCCGGAACAAAGGGCGCCCGGCGGCGGCGCAGGCAGGACGCCATTACGTGGGCCGCGGCCTGCGCCGCCCTGACGGGCCGGGCGGCGAGCGCGGGCGCGGCCTCCGCCGGGAACCCCGGGCCGCGGTGGGAGCCCCCGGGAGGCGCCCCCCGGCAGGCGCGGCGGAGGGGGAAGGCGCGGGGCCGGGCGGTGAGGGGGGGGGAGCCGCTTACCTTCGTGAGTCTTGGCGATCTTCGCCATTTTGTTCACTCGAACACACAGGCGGAACTGGCGCTCCCAAGCCCTTCCGCTCGCCGCCGCTGCCACGGAGGAAAACAGCGGGGGAGGCGGGGGAGGGGAGGGAGGCGAGGCCGGCCCTCTGCGCATGCGCCCGGCGGGAGCGCGCGCCGCCGAACGCCACGTGACAGAGCCGCCGCCGCCGCCGCCGCCGGGGTGGAACGGCGCGGGGCATTGTGGGCGGGGGAGGAGCCAGGGCGGCGATGTTCAGGGAGACGTGGGGGAGGGAATCCGGGACCGGACTGACCGGAAGGGCCGTCGTGCCGCCGAGTAACTTCCGCGGTGGAAGGTTCCGCGGGGACAGAGAAGAACGGCCGCCGGAGAAGGAACACAAGGCTTCCGGGGCCGGGTTCCGGGGAGGCCGGCGGCCGGGGAGCAGACCGAGGCTTTCCCCCGCGTCTGTCACCGCTGCTGCAGGGGAAACGTCCATTCTCGGCGCGGTGATTCACGGGCTTTTTCTTTTTCTTTTTTTTTAAATAAGTGCCTACCATTAGGGTGGGAGTTTTGTTTTACTACGTGTTTCCCAACACTATTCAAGTGGGCAGCTGTTGCTGAGCCCGTTTACAATGAGAGGACAGCCGGGGCCGGTGTGCTGCGGACTGAAAGGTCCCGAGTTCCGATTCTGCGGACTCAAGGTTCGATTCCGGTCAAGGGCATGCACCTTGGTTGCAGGCACATCCCCAGTGGGGGGCGTGCAGGAGGCAGCTGATCTATGTCTCTCATCGCTGTTTCTAACTCTATATCCCTCTCCCTTCCTCTCTTTAAAAAAAAAAATCAATAAAATATATATTTTAAAAAAACTTGCAAGGTCGCACCATTACTAAATGACACAGCTGGAACTTTGCCACCCTTTTAAATTGTAAAGCCTTTTAACGATACAGGTTCCTAGAAAACCCCTGGTCGTCAGCATTAACGTTGATGAAATGCCTCTCAATCCTACCTAAGAAAATTAAATCAGCCCCGGCAGTGTGGCTCAGTGGATAGAGGGTGGGCCTTTGGACTGGAGGGTCCCGGATTTGATTCCAGTCAAGGGCATGTACCTTGGTGGCAGGCACATCCCTAGTGGGGGATGTGCAGGAGGCAGCTAATGGATGTTTCTACTCTCTATTCCTCTCCCTTTCTCTCTATAAATAAATAAATCTGGAGCTTCTGGGTTGGGGAAGATGAGACACTCTGAGAACATGGAAGCTCCAAGACCTTTCCACACACCTGTGTCCGGCTGTTCCTGAGTTGCATCCTTTTATTAAAAAAATGGCTAAGAACATACCCATGATGCTGGGGAATGTGCACTGGGCCTTGACGTGCACAAGGGAGATACTGTTGCATGACTCTGTGGTCTATACATACAGAGATTGCATTGATAAATAGTTGCAATAGATCTTGCCCTGGCCACCCTTCAGATTAAGCATCAGATTGCTGTCGACAGGTTTTCTTATCTTTTGAAGATGCTTGAAAAACTGAGAGGGTGCAGATCTATCTTTAGAAAAAGAAAAACAAAAATGAAGGCATGCTCAGCCAGAAACTTGAGTTCTCTGAGACTCAGTAATATAGAGATTGGCAATCATATAGGAAAATAATATCCTGATGAGAGGGCACTTAGCTCAAAACTCAGTGTACCAATGTGCACATAACGACATCCAAAGGTTTTGAAAATGCTGCACATCTCTGCATAGTACTCATCTGCATGGGTAACACTGATAAATATTTTGTATTCAGACACCAGCATTGATGGATTTAAAAGTTGATTTACTGTTAACTTCTCTGAAGGGGTACAATGAGTTGTGCTTTCATTTGTTTTTTAGTTGTTCCATTTCCCCAACGTGTTTCAGTAGTCATCCATTCTTAAATTGAAGGCATAATTTACTTTTTACAAATGAGTCTTAAATGTGAAACCAAGAAGTGTAATCGGGCAGTAAAACATTCTCTGAATGTAGATCATGTTTTTCCCTCCCCACCAGTAGAAAATAGACTTTTACCTAAGAAAGCTAAAATATATTAATATATATGTTTAAAGGTCTACCAGTATCAGAATGCAGCCCAAAGCGTAAACTAAGCCACATAATTACATTTTTAAAAAATATATTTTATTGATTTTCTACAGAGAGGAAGGGAGAGGGATAGAAAGTCAGAAACATCGACCAGCCGCCTCCTGCACGCCCCACGCTGGAGATGTGCCCGCAAGCAAGGTACATGCCCCCGACCAGAATCGAACCTGGGACCTTCCAGTCCACAGGCTGACGCTCTATCCACTGAGCCAAACCGGTCTTGGCCATAATTACATTTGAACTAATTAAATCTAGGGTAGTCTACCCAATTACAATTTATTAAATGTTGTTTCCTCTTCACTAAAACAGCTGAACCATTCATCAGCCATGAATTATCTTGTAGTTACGCAAATCCAAACAAAAACGCTGGCGAGAGTCCCGAATGTTGGCAACAGCCTTTGGTTGGCAACGTGAGAACGTGTCAGAATTCAGCATGTCCTCTGCGATTCCAGGACCTCACTGGGGTAGCCCGTGAAGCTTGCCTGGCTCCCCGGACACCCCACGTCCCCTTTTCCCTGGACTGGTTCTCCTTGGTGTCCTCTCTCTGTGAACAGTCAGAGCTGAGTACAGCCAGAAGGTGGGTCCTGTGACCCCCTTAGCAACACCTGAGCCTGCCAGTGGGCCTGGGAGTGTGAGGTGGTACCTACTTCTGCAGTTATTATTGCTTTATCTCAATATCCTAGTTTTTTAAATACACGTTATTGATTTTTTTACAGAGAGGAAGGGAGAGGGAGAGAGAGAAACATCGATGAGGGAGAGACATCGATCAGCCACCTCCTGCACGCCCCCCACTGGGGATGTGCCCGCAACCAAGGTACATGCCCTTGATCAGAATTGAACCTGGGACCCTTCAGTCCACAGGCCGACACTCTATCCACTGAGCCAAACCAGTTTCGGCTCAGTATCCTGGTTTTGGCACTGTAGTTCTCCAATCCCTGTTTAACACTGTCCTTGTATTAAATTTTCTTTTAAAATAACCTGTGTAATTTTCCTGACTGGTCCCTGACTGACAAAGCCAGCCAGTAAGGACAAGCTATCTAGTTAATCTCCTTTGATAGTGGGATTTTTATCAGAAACCAACATCTGTAACGGCAGTCATCTATGTAACTCAGTTCCAGATTCAGTCAAGCAAGATTTTTTTTTTAATATATTGATATTTTTACAGAGAGCGAGTTAGAAAGTTAAAAGCATCCTTGAGAGAGAAACATAGATCAGCTGCCTCCTGCACGCCCCCTACTGGGGATGTACCCATAACCAAGATACATGACCTTGACCAGAATCAAACCTGGGACCTTTTAGTCCTCAGGCTGACACTCTATCCACTGAGCCAAACCAGTTAGGGCTAGGAAAGTGTTTTTTTTTTTTCTTTTTTCAACCAACATTTCACAGACAGTCCCTGTGTGAAATCTTTGAGCATGCTAGGAAGGTTATTCTATTGATCTAAACAGGGAAAGATAGAAAAAAAAGCCATATGATTTTTATTACAAAAAGATCTCAAGCATCTATAAAAATTAGATATACTATTATAAACTCTGCATGTACCCATCATCCAGTTCAATTATCATCAACAAATGATGGATTTTATTTCATTTACTTTATTCCTCCACCCACGCTGGATTACTTTAAAGCAAATTACAGACATATCTCATCTGTAAGATCCTCAGTATGACTTTCTAATGAAGTAGAAATTTCAATCGAATTTCCCAGTCTTGTATACTCCTTTTTCTAGTCTGTTCAAAATAAAATCCAAATAATGTCTCTTAAACCTTCTAAATCTACAACAGTGTGCTTTTCCTTCTCCTTCACGTGGCATTTGTTCTGTATTTGGCAGATTATATCCCAGTGATGTCATTTAACCTGTTTTTCTATTCCCTGTGTAAACTAGCACATCGAAAAGCTTGACCAGATTCAGATTCTGTTGGAGACCAAATGTTGTTCTCACTATGTGGATGTAATTGTTCTCACTTCAAAGGATGTAAATGGAAGGCCAGAGGGCTGGCCAACCTTAATTGCTCTGAAAGGTCAGAGCTGATTACTCGTTGTTTACTCGAAACTGTCTGTATCATGCTAATTTCTGTTAGTTCCTGCCTAGAGGCTAGGAGTGTGTCCCAAAG
>PVJN01043977.1:0-17543 GCA_004026805.1 Lasiurus borealis | reverse complement strand
TTATAAGCCAGATGTGCCATTAGAACTATAGCTCAGACTAAGAAGAATAAATAATTCTGGGGTGTAGGAAGAGTTGCAGTTTGAAATAAAGTACTCAAAGATTTGAAAGCACTAAAGGAATAAGTGGCACAGATTGTAGGGGAGAAAGGAGAAAATGGCACAGGCAGAGGAGATCTTTGGTCCCAAGGCCCTTAGGTGGAAGCAGGCCTGACTTGTGTGAAGAATCTTGAAAAAGCCTGTGAGGCTGGACTCAAGGAAACTAGGGCATGTGGAAGTGGAGATAAGGTCAAGGAAGTAATGGAAAGGGGGTCAAGAGCTGTGCAGGGCCTTATAGATTTGGTTTATATTTGGAAACCAGAAGGAAGAGAGAGAGACGAGAGAGAGAGAGAGAGAATATGGAGCAGAGGAGCAACATGATCCAACTTAAAATTCAAAAGGACCAGCTAAGCACAGACTGTAGGGTCAAGAGCAGAAGCAGAGAGACCAAAACCAATAAAGAAGCTGCTGGTAGTTAGAAAGAGATTAACCAAATAACTTATATGCACATATGTATAACTCATGGACACAGACAATAGGATGATGAAGGCCTGGGGCAGGGCCTTGGGTGCGGCCTAGAAGGGGTCAATAGGGAAAATGGGGAACATCTATAATACTTTCAACAATAAAGATTAATTTTTAAAAAGGCACTATTGCAATTATCTAGGCAAGCAATGATAGTAGCTTGGACCAGAATGGCAACATTGGAAGAGATGGGAAGTGGTGAATTTTGGACACACTTAAATTTTATTGTAAAATGATCAGCTTTTGCAGTATAGAGGATGAAACTTTACATAGGGTTAACATTTATTTAGTGCTTACTATGTGCCAGATACTAGTCTAAATGATTTTTGTAAATTCACTCATTTACTTCCCACAACAATCTAGAAAGAGGAAAGATTCTTATTCTTCACTTTACATATAAGGGTACAAAAGCAGAAAAGTCCTTTTGGACCTGGGAAAATTAGTTAGAAGATTATTTGAGGCACAATATGGTAAGGGTCTGAATTAATTTAACAACATTGGAAATGAAGTAGTAATTCAGACTGTGAAGTTGTCGGGGAGAGAAAATACTTTCCATCTTTCAGAATAGGACAGTGCATAAGTGGCCATTAAAATGGTGCAGGTAACTTGAATATCTTCTCTGGAGAGAAGTGCTTTGGGAAACATTTTCTCCATAAAGCTATGAGAGCCACATATTGTTTGCAGAGCTATCATTTTGATTCATGGGGAAAGATATTTTCAATGATAATAAAGGAGGTAGTTGAAAATAACTGCAGTGTAAATAGAGCTTTAGACTGAAAAATGAAGGAAATATAAAAATTGAGAAGGCTGAGGGAAGGTTTTTATAATAATAAATATTCTAATTTCTTTACCATGCTATCTTCTTCATAATTTCTTTTTTATCCCTGGGATACCGGGCACATGACAATTTGCAAGTCTGGATTGACTCAAAATGGCTTTTACTAATAAAGTTGTGGCAGAAAATGTAGTGTGCTAGATGATATATTGAATCCAGTAGTAAAATCCCTTGATTCTAGTTCTAATGCTGAGCCTTACATTATAAAACTTCTTTATGGCTTATTTGTAAAACAAGGACAACAAAAGAGAGCAATAGGGTTGGGTGCTTCTAAAGGTTTTTGAGGATGAAGAAGATGCTAAATACATGAAAGGTACACAATGCAAAAATAAAATCTCAAATTACGAACATTTGAAGTGAGAGAGTTTAAAAATTATTTACTCACTCTAGGAGACTTTTCTGTTGAATTTATTATTTTGACAGTTTGTCCAAAGAAAGGGATACAGCAGTTAGAAGTTATTAAGATTTATAGATGTCATTTGTCATCACAGCTGAGAGTCTCAATAGCAGCTTATCAGCCTAGACTGCATATCAAGTCTCATCCTTCATCTTCTTAGAGCATTTACTATAGTTAAAAAGAATCCTTCCTTTAGATTTCTTTGGTTATGGGAATATTTACTTTGCTTAAATGTAATCTTGTGTTGCTACTACTGTATTAATTCTCCTTTTTGTGCTCTTAGGCATGCATTTAAAAATCTATTCCAGATCAGATATAGATGATGATTTGGGCTGTGTCAAAATTTAACCTATGTAAGTCGCATTTAAATGATTTGATAATTGACATTAGCTTATACTTGTTGATAGGCTAAGAATGCAGAAATTGTTACATTATGTCACTTATGAGACTAACATGCCATGATTTGTAATAACTACATTTTGGTATTTATTTTTAGCTTTAGGGGAGCAGGGAAGCATACACCAAAAATAAACTAGTTTTAAATTAAATTTTACATTAAGTTGCAATTTGAAGATAGTGTAGCCCAGTGGTCGGCAAACTATTAGTGAACAGAGCCAAGCATCAACAGTACAATGATTGAAATTTCTTTTGAGAGCCACATTTTTTAAACTTAAACTTCTTCTAACACCACTTATTCACAATAGATGCCCAGGCTTTGGTAATCTGCAGAAGAGCCATCATACTTAAGGGACCAAAGAGCCGCATATGACTCGCCAGCCATGGTTTGCCAACCACTGATCTAGAATATGGGGAATTCTTACCCATTTGTATGTTAATTTGCTTTTTAAATTACTTTTGAAATATCTACTTTCGTGGCAGATTAAGCAGAAATAGTTTTTTTAAAATATATATATTTATTGATTTCAGAGAGGAAGAGAGAGGGAGAGAGAGAAAAACATCAATGATGAGAATCATTGATTGGCTGCCTTCTCCATGCCCCCTACAGGGGATTGAGCCCACAACCTAGGCATGTGCCTTTGACTGGAATCAAACGCAGGACTTTTCAGTCCATAGGCCAATGCTCTATCCACTGAAACAAACCAGCTAGGGCCAGAAATTATTTTTTAGTAACCATCTGGTCAGTTTAAAACTGTGACGAAGGAAAAAAATTTGACATTGTTATATGCACATTTTATGGTTGGAACCGGTTTTATAAAGTTGTCTAGTCTTGTAATCTCAGAATATCCAGGTTACAAATAAGATGAAATAATTTGAATTTCATTTACAATACACAGAACATGAATTTCCAGTTTCAGGAACTCATTAATTGAATATTATACAGATCTTTTGTATATTGAATCCAATTTTATCTGCCTCTAACCCTTAGGTCCTTGTTGCAACCACTGAGTTGAGCAGTATGAATATAATTTATTTTCCATCTGACAACTCTTCAAATATTTGAAGATATCTATTGTGTAAGCCACATTCTCAACCTCCTTCTTGCCTCTGTCCTCTCTGAGTAAGGTGAAAACAACCCAGAAAGAATTATTATTTATGAAACAGTAGCAAGAACTCTCACCAGTCTTGTTAAGTTTAGCAACTTACCATTTATGTGATACACTTTCTTCCCTTTGGAGATCACTATAAATATATTTCCTTATCTTCAATCTTTTGGAACCGATTTCAAGTAGATTACTAATACTTTCTCCTCCCCCAGCTCAGTATCTTGAAATATAATTCATATAAATCAAAATACTATAAGTTCATCTAAGGGTTTGATAACTTAAAATTTCTAAACTCATTTTGGGTTATTTCAAGTTTTATTTTATAGTGATAACAACACAATATGAGATCTAAATTTCAAGTTTACAATATAGTAGGTTGACTGTAGGTACATTGTTGTACAGCAAGTCTATAGATTTGATTCATCTTGCTTAACTGAAATTTTATGCCAGTTGAATAAATAACTCCTCATTTCTCCCTGTACCCCACCTCTGGCAATCACCATTCCACTCTCTGATTCTACACATTTGACTACTTTAGATACCTTATATAAATGGAATCATGCAGTGTTTGTTTTTCTGTACTGGCTTATTTCACTTAACATAATATCCTCAAGGTTCATCAATGTTGTTTCACACCTGTCATAATAGCTCTTATCAAACAAACAAAAAACAATTATTAACAAGAATGTAGAGAAGTTGTAACCCTTGCACACTGTTGGTGAGAACATAAAATGATACAGCTACTCTGGAAAACAGCATGGATCTTCCTCAAAAAAATTAAAAATAGAATTACCATATCCAGCAATCTCACTTCTTGGTATTTGTCCCCACAATTGAATCATCATCTTAAGGAGACATTAGCACTCCTATTTATGTTCATTGCATCACTATTCACAATAGCTAAGATGTGGAAACCACTTAACTAATTGACAAATGAATGATTAAAGAAATGTGGTATTTACATACAAGGAATACTATTCTGCCTTTAAAAAGAAGAAAATAGTGCACTCATCTTGAATTTTATAACCTCATCAGGTGCCTAATCTGATGAGATATAAAATTCAAGCCCTTTTGTTCTCCGTGGCAGAAAAAACAATTAAATTACATTAAAAGTAAAAAAATAAATAAAGTGTGCATGTGTGAGTGTATATGATACATGTATGTTGTATCATTGACACAAAGCAATTGGCCATGACCCTCTCTTATTTTCATTATGAACATGATTAGGGGAGCCTTTCTGTGAGTCCCCTGATGTTTTCATTTGGGTACCCCAAGACATTTCCATACACCTCAGCTTCTTCAGATGCTGTTTTGACAGGTATGTGACACTTTATCTTATCTGTCCTTGACTTCGTGACTTCTCTCCAGCTTATGTATAATTCTTAACTGAAATTGTAAATAGTTACACAACTGAAATCATGTTTTATGAGTGCTTTGAACTCTCTTAAAAATTGTACTCTTTAGTTTTTAAGGCCCTAATAACATGCCTTTTTTTCTCTGATAGGCCTTTGAAAGCTTGTCTCCTTTCAACTGACTCTAGTCTTCTCCTATGTGGCCACAACTGATTCTAGGGTTGCACAGTAATTTTTCTCCTATGGCTTATTTTGCTTTTTACCTTACAGCCAATTTCACCTAATGAGTTTAAATTACATCCATCTCTCCATTCATATTTTGAAGAGACACAATTTTTCAGGAAGTCAAGTGAAGAATCTATTAGATATACTGTTGTTCCCAAATGAGACTTTTTGCAGGTGGGTAAAGGATAGACCTCACCCACCACTACTATTTGAAGTGCTTAAAAATCCATGGTTTACTACTAGGCCATTGGATTTGAAGAGTGTGCTCAGGATTTGGAATTCAGAAGTTGAGCATAGAATAGCACAGTTCTACCCCCTATCAGCTACATGGCATGAGACAACTTATTTAATTTTCTTGTTTAAATTTCCAAATACAGATAATAATCCTATATAATAAAAAGGTAATATGCAAATGGTCGTTATGCGTAATGACCAACCATGTAACTACCAGATCACGGATTGGCAGAAGGGTGGGGCAGTGAGCTACAAGCAGGCTGTGGAAAGCTATAGGAGGGGCAGGGCAGCAAGCTATTGAGGGAGCTACAGGATGGCAGCAGCAAGCTACTGGAGCTACTGGTGCACAGATTCATGTGCAGGGCTACTAGTAATATATGATGCACAATATATTTGGTGAGCATTAAAAAAGTTAGTATAGATAAAATATTTAGAATGATACCTGGTTCACAATAGGCATCAAAAAGTGTTCATTGCTATTATTATTCTAGCACAGGAAGGAGGCACTCATGTACCCTTAATTGAAAAAATTTCCTCCCCTACCTCTAAAGCAGACCTATACTGCTGAAGTGGACAGGACCATTCACCTTGCTCAGAATAAATGTATCCACAATAGGATGAAAGATGCTACAAGCCAAACACTCTCATATCTGATGTTTTCATTTGGGTAATCCCAGAACTTCTTAATATAGTGCCTGGTACAATGTAAGCATTCAGTATTTATTTGATGAATGGGAATATGGGGACAAAAGCATTATTACCATAGTTAATATCAAATACTTATCATGTATCAACCATCTTGCTGCATGCCTTATATGAAATCTTCCGCTTACACATCATAAGGACCCTAAGAATAAATTGTGCTATATAATTTTTAGTTTAGAGAAACAAAAATTTGGGTTTGAAAAAGTCAAGTTACTAGGCCACAGTCATACAGCTAATAAAGGATGGTATTAGGATTTGAACTCAGGTTGTATCCTTTCTTAAGACTCAAATTTTAAAACTGCAGTACACTGTCCTTTTTACTTTAACTTTCTAACTTTTTTTTCTTACAAAAAATATTAGCACATATAAGACTGTTGTCTGAAAATTCTTCCAAATTGGTTTTCCTTATGGAGTTTATTCTAATTCTCATGGATCAAGTGTCCTCATTACTCTCAAAGGGCTTCTCTAAATATCCCTTCATACTTCCTCCCAAAGGAGGAATGCCAACATTAATCAAGAACATAATGGCATCCTCAAAATTTTACAATTTGGGCTGCTGTGCTAAGAGGTGAAGCATTTAAGTGGAAGAGAAAGGTGTGGATGGTGCTGTTTTCTTCTTGGTTCTGCATACTTATTTGGTTCAAGGCTTTGAGGCATTGCAGGAGGACTAGGATATGGTACAAGGTTAAGGAGGGAAGCCTGCTGTCAATTCTGTCCTATATCTAGGGAGAATGGCTCTCTCGTTCCTGAGCTTGGCCTCCTTACCTCCTCTTAAAATCTGTTTGATAAAATTCAAAGGATGGGATCAGGATGCAACCTAGAGGAAAGACACTAAAGAGCTGTATAAGTTCTCCAGGGAAAATTACTAATAGAGTAATCAAATGATGAGCTAATTATTGTGGTCATTCAGTTGACAAGGAGTTTGTTGATACTTAATATTCTTTCTTTTGTTTCTACATTTGACATTTTAAAGCACATTTCTTCCCTTTGAGAACAAATTAAAAACAGGAAGACATAATAAACTCTGTATATTTTTTCTTACAGTTTTTTTCTTCTCTAGAAATTTTGCTTCTTAATGGGGAAAGATTTCGTCATTTAGTCTTGAAAGATCATCTGGATTTTAATTACCTGGATTTAGAACAGCTCAAACCCAGATTTATCCAGCCATACCAGAGTCCTACCTTTTTTGTTACAGTTCATAAAGTTAGTCTAAGATTTCTAAGGAGGTTAAATACTTTTCTATTGTGATTGCAGTGAATGGATGTCACGTAATCATGTAGACCTCTCACATTCAGGCTCACAAGAAGAACGGAAGTATATCAAGGGATTGGAAGATTCCATTGCCAGAATATATGGTACCACTCCCAGAGTGCATGTATGCAATCACCTGTATTATGTCTCCTACAATTTTATTTTACCTCCACAGCAGCCAACGCCCCCCCCAAAAGAAACCTTATCTTTTTAGATAAAAGTCTAGAGTTCTAAAACATAGGATCTGAGATAGAGACTTAGTTATACTAATAGTTACATACATACTATTTATATATCCTTAAGCAAATTATTTAACTTATGTTAGCCTTAGTTTTTTTTTTTTCTTCATATTTAAGGTTGGGGGAGGGTAAACTTTATAGGTTTATGGTGAAAATTAAATAAGAAAATATAGAGATAAATTCTTTGTATATTATTTTCTTACAAGGGACTTCATAAAATTAAAAGAAGATATCAATACTATTATAATTCTCATTTCAGTTAGATGTACCTGTACAGTCAGAGGAAAAAGGAATACTCTCCCCAGGTTTAGCTCTATGTTAGGTCCTCAGCCCAGGTTTGCATTTCCAGTGAAACTCTACAAACCTTTATGCTATTGTGCAGGAAAGGAAGAACATTTAACCTGCAGCTCCAAATGGACCATAAACAAAATAGAGGGTAAGCAAAGATTGGCTCAGCTCTCTCCCCCTGTTCTTTGGCGGGGCTCCTTTTCCCTTCTATTCCTTAGCCATAGAAAGCTGACCTACTTTTGAGCCTGATAGCTCAGCCAGAATGCTTTAAAAAGCAATCAGAAATTACTTGTCACACCTCACCAAATGACTGCCTAACTTGTATACTAAAATTAGTTCATCTATACTAACTAGGAAGGTAAAGAATATTACTATCTCAATGCATTAGCTCTCTCAGATAACAATTTTGAGTTTTATGTAAGTGTCTCTAGAAACTTTACCCAAGAAGAAAAATAATTTAGTGAATGAGAGTTTTAACAAACCACAAGAAGGCATTTGAGTGTTTATGTTGGGGGCCCTAAAGTAACACAGTGGACGCATCATCCACTCACTGCTGGCTCCAGACTAGAGGAAATTGAGGAGTATATAGTTTTGAGTCCAAAATGCCATGTTTTATCTAACATGACATGCCATTGATAAGATGTACCATTATTTCATGACAATTAAGAAATATTATTTTTAATTAAAAAAAAACTATGACCACTGTTTACTCATTACTTACAATTTTAATCTTGGTCTAGCTAAAAGAAATAGTTTAGATTATTTAGACATAGGTTCTTATCATACATACATATCTGTTAAACAAAAATTGTCCTACAAAAGGGTTCATTGAGTCACATGTTAGCCAGAAAAAGGACCAGGTCCTGGGGCATGCAGTCTAAACCATCAGCAGCAGGGCTGAAGGTAGAAGACAAGACAAGTATGCCTGCTGTCCTAGAGTGGAGGTGGGAACTCATTCATAATCAATAAATTTAGGGAAGGAAGATGTAATTCGTTGTGAAAGAATTTATATTGGTGATAGATATGGAGGGTGGAAGATGGAGTTCTGGGATAGTAAAGCACCCACAAGAAAGAAGTACTTTTGCTGCTGGGTTGGTCGTGGGCAACAGGTTAGCAAATTCCTGCATAAGCAGGATGCCATGGCATCTGGTGAGTCAGCTATTCGACCTAGAAAATGACTGGAAGAGCTGCCTGGGAAGTTGATTCAGTTTCAGTATGTCCTTGGGAATGTGAGCAGTCTCTTGTTGTTTTGTCTCTTCCTCCTTCTCTCTGGCTGCCACAGTTTAATCTAGGACACCGCAGAATTTTTATCTAAGCATTTGCTCCTTTTCATCAAGATCTTTTGCAGAAAGCATCACTGATGAACAATGACATGACTTTTTAAATTATGCTTACATGGTTGCTTTATGTCCAGGGAATTGTCCCACATTACGAGGAAGCCTAGTCTTGGAAGGTCGTGTCCCCCAGAGTAGGGTTACAGCAGGTGATGAGATAGTTTAGGCCAGTTATAAATAACAAGAGGGTGAGAAAGAGAAAGAGGATGTCATCAGTCAACCACCAAGGAGGATCTTTAATTTGTTTTAAAGAATAGCTTCTTCTGGAAAGGTGTAGGTGGCTAGTTCAATCTGTTGAACAAGCATGTTAGCTGGATTCTGGTCCATGATACACATAACTGGGAGAAACAACAAGTATAACAAAGAGTATAATAATAAAAAAGTAAAGTATAATTATTAAACCAATGTATAATATTAAAAAAAAATGAACTCATCCCTGCTGGCAACCAACTAAAAAGGTCACTATATACATTGAATCCTGGTCCTTTGGTAGTGACTTAGAATCAAGGCAAGTAGCTTCTTTTCTGATGCTGTATAATAGGTTTATACTTCATGAGGGGTGTTTATGTATTTACAGCAAGATGTGGCATTTCTCATGAATATGCCTCATTGTTCTGTTGATATATATTCTAGAGTAATTTCATTGTCTAATACAATTTACATAAATGAATCTGAAGATTTTTTTCTGATTGGTTATTTCTTTGGTAGTAATTTCAGCAATTTACCTTAAGTTTTTTTTTTTTTAAGTTTATAATTATGTATTTATTTATTGCAAGGCCTGCCCTTTTCTGGGGTTGGTGCCAAGCACTGAGTACTCTTGACTCTGTGTACTACCAGTTACACATTTTGACATTTAAAATAGGATTAAAGATGATATCCAGACATAAATTAAAGAGAAAAAAGAAAACAATAAATATGGTGAGTGCTTGGTTTCTCATGTTATTTGTGAGATGAGAAGGGACTAAAATAAGTCAAAAAGGAAAAACGAAGGTGTAGATTTCACAGACCTGGTCCAGAATCTTGGGCTAGCAATCTATAACACATGTTATCTCTCTACTTCTTAATAACTTGTTTTTATTTCAAATCCTCTGTTGCAGCACATGGATTGGTTAGAGTACTGGATGTGGACCTCTTCATCTTAGTGATAAAGAATTTTTATGAAGGTGTGTTTTCCAGTATACGTAATCTCCTGGTTAAAAATTGTGATGTTTAAAGTCATTTGTTTCCTTTAATTAATTGATTGGATATTAAAAGCAGAGCAAGATAAGTGCAGAGGTTTAGGTCAGGCTGCTGGCAAGATATCATGTTGTTATCCCATGAAGGCTTTTGTCAGTCGATCTTTGTTCCTTGAAGCTACCTGGTCAGATCTAAGACCATGTGTGTCTTTCTCAAATATTCTATTCAAAGCCTTGATGACATAAACAGTTTCCAATTTTCTGTTACAAGGAGAACAGATTCTTATTGAACTTATGTTAATAATTATATAAGAGTTTTTGTATTCTTACAGAGGTAAGCTCATATTCAAGGGGCGTAGAAACAGATTCTACCTCTTGATGAGAAGAACTACTAAATATTGTGGCTATTTTTTTTAAGTATACCACAGTAGACTTAATGATTTCTTGCACATAATATGTGCTACATGAATGTTAGCTTGTATGAAAAGTAAGAAACACTAGCCCAGCCGGTATGGTTCAGTGGTTGAGCATAGAACTATGAACCAGGAGGGCAGAGTTCAGTTCCTGTTCAGGGCACATGCCTGGGTTGCTGGCTTGATCCCCAATATGGGGCATGCAGGATTCCCTCTCATCGATGATGTTTCCATTTCTCTCTCCTTCCTTCCTCTCTGAAAACAATCAAAGTATTTTTTTAAAAAGAACAAGAAAATCTCATAGCAGTCCAATTAGGTATTTATAAATTGTTCTCTGGCTTTTAAGTAAATTGAGACACAAAAAGTATAAGTACCTGTCCAACTTCCATAATCTAAAACTCAAACACAGAATTTCTGATTCTAATCTTACTGCATGAGGCCTCCCTACACTCCAGTAAAAATTGTTTTCTTGAAATCTCAAAGTATGATTTTTGGCTAATTGCCATAATGGTGCTACCATCTATAATAATAAAACAGTAATTAGATCAGATGTCCTTCTAAACATCCTTCCAGGCGACCTTCCAGACAAAGCTGGGGCTGTAGTCATAGGATTCAGGCAGCCACCTCGGCTGCAAGGGAGGGATAGAGGCAGCTGCCGTGGCTGCAAAGGCCTACTCTTGCACGAATTTTGTGCATCGGGCCTCTAGTTGCTAATAATGTCCCTTGGACCTTTCCAAATCAGTGAACATGAGTTAGCTGAGAAGTTCTGAGCAATGGGAAATAGGTGGGCATTCTTGTCACTCTGAATTACTTGTGTCAGGATATTTTAACTATAGCACTAAATAAATTATGTTTATTAACAGGAAATAAGTCTCAGATTTGAACATGAGCTATAAGAAGTACAGAAAAAAATTCACTCATCTTTGAAACACTATCTTTTAAGAACAAAATGAGACCTTTTTGAACATACAAAATAAAAATTGTTAAGATACCCTTAGGTAATAAGAGTCTCCTGTATCAAAATGCTAACGGAAAATTACCAACCAGAGCTGAGCTGCACACCCAGTTCCCTCTGACTCCAAATCTTTTATCCTGTCCATCAATGCACTCCACCACAAGAGGTCATTTGCAATTGCTCTTTTATGAGCTTCAGGAAGAGAGAAAAAGAGTGAGAGGAGGGGCTAAAGCTCACAGAAATCTAGGGTTACACATGGCTTTAGGGCTCACCTGGTGCATCTCTGAAAGGGAACTGTGGTTCATATTGTCATAGACCAAAGAATTTCAGATCTGAAAAAGCAGTCATTAAGCCAAACAAATCCTTAATATTTAGCATTCTCTCTCTATTCGCTTTTCGTTTAGTTTCCATGGCAACCTACTGGGTAATTTTGTGTGTATTTGCTGAAGGCAGGTGGTTGTTTTTGCTTACCCCAAGAGAGAGAAAGCAGTCTGAGAGGTCATTTAGAGGAAGAAAGCTCATTTTATTTTGTGGGAACTCATAAGCTAAGATCTTTAAAAATAAGTGAGTTAATTTCTCAGACTTTGTCATAAGCATTAACTGAAATTGAAATTGATTATAAGAAGAAGAGGAGGAGGGAGGGGGAGAGAGAGAGAGAGAGAGAGAGAGAGAGAGAGAGAGAGAATGCAAAGGGAGAAAAGATAAGAGAGATGGTGTTGGAGAAAGGAAGACAGAAATAAACACAGCTGTGCTGTGTGGATATTCTCAGAGAAATTAGCTAAATTCTAGCCATTTTCCCTGCTTGCCTTCATATTCCCAGGGCATTCTTCTACTTTCCCTCCTCTCTCCTCTTATCTCATCCTTCTACTCCCTGACTTCTGATCTGTCACTGCAGCGAAGCAGAAGAGACAGGCTGGTGGGCCTGCAGGGAAGCCATGTCCCCCATGCCTTCCCTAACCCCACTCCCACCAGAGGTCAGTTCCACAGATCTAGAAAGTCTACCTTCCACCTCAGGTGCCTCCTGTCGTCTACTTCTTTGTCTGAGGGTTTTCTCCACATAGAGGTGGATTGCTCTATCTGTGTCAGGATATGCCAAAAGTATAGGTGGTTTAATGTCACCCCAGAAATGTATGTGGATAAAAGTTCCCTTTTGGCACAAACTTTGATGGAACACTTCTAAGGAGCACTCTACATGGTTCCTCAAATGTATTCCAGTGGAAATAAGCTTGGTTGTCCAAAGCCAGAATTCTCTCACTAATCTACCTTCCTCCCCTTCTCTGTGTCATTTTTCCTACTTTCTTATTTGTATAGTCTAACTAAATAGTTGCTCCTAAGTCTTCATTTTAAATTAATGACACCTAGGACATCAAAGTATCTCCTTCTTGACATCAACATAGGCAAGAAGTAATATTAATAATCACTAACACTAAAAATGAAAGCTAAGAAAGTGATATTTTTGAGTGTGGTCACTGCTCCAATGCCTCATTCTGGGATCCATCAGGGAAATAGAACCTCCCTGAGTTTTTATGTAGAACAGTTTATACAACCATTGGAAGAGCTTAAGCATCAAAGATCAGGAGAGCTACACCAGAAGCAGGTGGTACTCAGGAATACACCTGGAAACCACTATGAACCTTATTAACCATCTGTCCAGATATCAGCTTACAACTCTCCCTAGGGAATAACAACTTCTGTTTCCTTCCACCTCCCAAATTTTGTGCAGATTCTCATTTGTAAACAGAAAAGGAGAATAGTGACCCAGGTATGTGCCCTAAAATGCAGATGGGCTTGTAGGAAAGGAGGTGGCCAGGCTAAGGGTATAGCAGGTAGTTCAGCACACAGGCACATGCTCTCCAGGATGCCTGGAGATGCCGAAGCTGATGGCTGGCACTGCTGGGTAAATACTGACAAACACTTGCTACCCAATTTTTTCTTTTTTAGTCTCTATGAGGACCACCATGTCATTTGACATAATTGTATTAAGTATAGAGGTTGAGGACAACCAGGTAAATCAAGAGATTTCTATAACACAAGCCTGTGTGAAACTTTCATACCAAGTCACCTTGGTTTCTACCATAACCTTACTTAGGGCTCTACATTATTTACAAAACATCTTCTAAATCTTAAAATCTTTTCCATCACTTTGTCCCACTATGGTCACCATCACCACTAATGCCTGCATCCTGCTCCTTCTCCCAGTTCTCTATTTAAGTGAAACTAAGGTAATAGTTTCGTCAGCTATAAAAAGCTGCTTCTACATGCTTAACTCAAAAGAGCCCATATGCAATGGATAGGAAACTGTAACTTTCCATATTATCTAGAGACTAGATTGTTGCTACTAACCCATTGAAACTTCTAACTTTTTCTTACTTTCATCCTTATGGCATATGCTACCACAGGTCACCCTCTCTGTTCATTCCTTTTCTCTTTTTCTGTAGTTTGTCTTACAATTCACTTTCTTTCTTCCCCTCCCATCTCTGGACTTTCTTTTGGTCCTTAGCAAACCCCTCATTATTGTCATTAGGTTGCTCTTTTCAAGGAGGTGCCTAAATTTTTATATCTTTATTTCTGTGAGGTTTTTAACACCTTGAGGGAGTAACAGATCACCTTGAGAGTCTGATAAATCTAAAGATCCTCAACTCAGCAACATGCACATGTTATGTATGGCAAAAGGGGGAAGTGTGTTGATTTTAAATTTAATTTTCTCTTTTGGTTTCATTGAGTATACAATCCTGCCCTAGTCTTCCCTGGCCATAACAGTCAGGTACCTTAAGTCAGGAAGCTAGATTTCTTGCCTTCATCTGATTCTTTGTAGTCTGGAACTGAGTGGAGAACTATACACCCTACCAGTGGCCTGAAACCCTGGTCAGAAGCCAGTTAGAGGCTGAGAGGATAGGAACCAATAAGGTATGAGAAGTCAACTCAGAAGGACAGGATGGTCACTGCTCCCTGGGATTATGCCTAGACCAGAAAAGTGGGACCATAAGGTCACCTGTTTCAGAACTCAGCATCGAAGACCAGCAGAAAACAGAGGGTTGGCCATGAGGCATGCTTGCTTGTTGATACAGAGGATGCCTGCCAGAACAATCCAAGGGCCCACATGAGGCCTAAGCCCCTTTCCTCATTCCTGCCCAGCACCTCAGTGAGGAGAAAATGGAAACTCTCAAAGAGCCCAAGCTTTGTATTCCAAGGGATCCAGGAAATTTTTGGAAGGGTCTCTTAACATTAGTTTAAACCAAATTGGACATTTAATTAATTTGTTTTCATACTCCCTAGCATATAAATATTCAGGAGAGAAAAACTAATTATTAGTGGACCATATTAATCAATTTATTTTTTTCCCTGCACAACCAATTTGGAGTGTGAGTTGCATTTTTTTTTACTGAAACATGCACAGATTTGCATTCCTTTTCAAGGATTTCAGAGCATCTCTGAGGGTAAAGATTTCTGCTTTATATTCATACATTTGAAAATAAAATACACTTGTGGTTCCACTTCTTTGCAAAATTTGTATTTTCATCCTGTGTGTATAATATATCTATTGCAATCACTAGCAAGACTTCTTAACTTAGATGTACTACGAGCAGCCTGCAACTCTGTGAATATACAGTGGAACCTATCTTGTCTTCTAACATCAGCTCTCCTCTCACCTTGCTCTTGCTGTCACGACCACAGCATTTCTGGGTCCTAGTCTTTCTTGCTCACAAATCAAAGGTACTTTTGTTTCCTCCCTTCTCATTTATTCACAATAGTACTGGCTATTTGCTCTTTGAAATGGATCTAGGTTTTACTCCTTATCTCTCCATTCCCCTTTTTCAATATTATTAGAATGATATTACTAACCAGATTACAAGCTTCTCCATATGACCTTAGCTGTGGCCCTTTAGACCATTGCCTATTCTCTTGACGATTCTTTTTAAAGGTGTCATCTCATTGTGTCTCCCCTGCCCTGCTCAAAGCTCTTCTTTTCTTGTCCTGGATTTTTCTTGAACTCCAGTTTTACATTTTTAATTGCTTGCTGAACCATCTACATAAGGAGATTGAGATTTGATAAGGAAAGAGGTATCAGGGAATAGGGAGGGACAGGGTACCTAAAGGGAAAATGGTGTGAGGGAGGAAGTAGAGAGGAAAATAGAGTTTGGAAGTCCAACTGAAGGCCTGGGATGACTTGTATTGGGTTCAAATTTCTCCCTATTTGTTCGTAACTTAAACAGTTTAGAAACAATCTCTGAAATCTTTCCTGAGATGAAATGGGAACACTATAGATGTGTCTAGTGAAAATTCACTTTTAGGGCAAGTAAGCGAGTCAGTGTCTGAACCAGGAAGTGATGACTAACCTTTATCTCCTGGTCACAAACCAATGACCACCTATTCAAAGTGGGCTACTGAGTTACTAGGTTTATCAACCAGTAAATGGATAAAATAATTCTTACTGTGCAAGCTCACAATCAATAACAAATAGAAGAGGTAATTCCTAAGCTATTTTTAATACAACCAATAATTTTTAGTCTAAAATAGAAGTAAAGTCCAACTCCATCTCCAAATATAGCTAACTTCTCTCAGCATTATTTAAAAATGACTAGGCTTTTATTTATTTTCAGTAGCAACATAATAATTCTTCCTTAATTTCCTCATTGGATACTTTCAAGGGGGAGGGGAGGGGCTTGGGAAGGGAGTGAGAGAGACTATATAGAAAGAAATAAACCAATTTTATAGGGCCTGCCCCTGCATTGCAATTCTTTACCTCACCATGGCTTGTTCAGACAACAGTAGGAAGACATCCCTAAAAATACACAGAACTTTCACTATGTCAGTGCAGTGAGTTAACATAAAAAAGAATTCCTTGTTTTTAATAAGAGTTATTAGGGAATATCACTACAGTGGCACCTCGAGATACGAGTGCCCTAACATATGAGATTTTTGAGATACAAGCAACATTTGAGATAGGAGTAATCGCGCAGATCGGCCGGCTGCACACGACCCACCAGTTTACCGAGACTCAAGCATCTCATAGTTTCCCACATCTCAAGGTTACGGAACGAGTTAAACTCGTATATCAAGGTACCACTGTATGATCATCACCATCTTCTTCATCACTCTTATTACTGATCTTACTAAGAGTATTTAACATTTGCTTCAAATATTCCAGGTGCTGGCTAAGCATTTCTTTTTTGGCATTTTCTCATCTAATCCACTTAGCCCACACTATTATTTATTTTCACCCCATTGATGAGAACAGCAGAGAGGTTAAAGGACTTGACTAGGGCCTCATAGTAAGTGATAGACCTGGGATTGAATCCCAGATCTGTTTGAATAAAGGTCCTGTGCTCATGTACCTTTTGTATTATAATAGTTCAGCAGCCAGTTTCCCCATTCCTATGCATCGTATAGAATAATCAGGAGCACTGGTTTGGTCAGGAGTTCAGCTAATTTGACATGTAATTGGAGTTAGGAGGCAGAGGGGTGGTGGTACAGCCCAAGACTAGATTAACATTAGAAGTAAAACCAACAAACAAAACATACTGGGTAAGTGACATTTTTAGAATTGTTAGTTCCAGTTCATGGAGTAAACAATGTTCCTAGATTGTAAAAAAAAAAAAAAAAAAAAAGAACATTCTTGAAATAGGTTTATTAAAAGTTGATACTTTGCAGTATTTCAAAATGGTTTTGCAGAGTAAGTCGGATAATGGTTCTCTCTCACTTCTTATTAAAAATGAGCATATGACAAATTGTGTAGCTTGGTTAATATGAATATTTTATATTCTGCATACATCTATAAGAACAATTACATGTGGGAGGAGCCAAGATGGCGGCATAGGTAAACACCTACACTGCTGCCTCGCACAACAATTTCAAAACTACAACTAAAAGACACAACAGACATCATCCAGAACCACAGGAAAGCTGGCTGAGTGGAAGTTCTACAGCTAGAAGGAAAGAGAGGGGTTCACAGACACCCAGAGGAACTGCAAAAAGCTGAGGTACGGAGACGCGCTCGCTGGGAGAGCGGGTGCCCGAGTACCTGGCTGGCTTTCTCTGACGGGAGGGAAACGGAGACTCCCAACGGCATTGAA
>PVJN01043975.1:0-17543 GCA_004026805.1 Lasiurus borealis | reverse complement strand
TAGTATTTTCCCAATGAGCAATGCTTAATATCATAAAATCATGTATGGATAAGAGATCCACTCAAAGTACACAATAAATCAAGTTATTTTTATGTAATGGAGTACAAAAATCCTTGATTAATCTGATTTGGGGTTCCATATTAAAACTTACTTTAAAGAAATTACCACTTGTTACATTTTGGTGTAGTATCAAAGAAGAATGTCTAAAATTGCTACTAAAATATTCCTCCCCCTTTCATGTACATATCTACCTGAGGTTAAATTTCCTTCATGTACTGGAAGAAATCCAAATCACACATTGCAATAATGAATGCAGAAGTAGACATAAGACTAGCTGTCTTCTGTTAAAGTATATATTGAAAAGATTTACAAACAATGAAAAACAATGCCACTCTTCTACCTAAATTATTTTGTTTTGGAAAATACAGTTGCTTTTCCCACAAATCTATTATTTATGTAACTAAACAAGGAAGCTCTGCAAAGGGTTCTCACGTCACTGTGAAGTGTGGCATCTTTGGGGGCCTTGAGGTAGATTGACCAGTTTTCTTCAGTTTTCTTTGAAGCCCATCCTATCAGAAGATGGAGTTTATTTCTTTATATCTGAACTGGTTTTGTGATTTGCTGTGGCTGATTGACTGCAGTGGAAGTGACAGGGTGCTGGTTGAAAGCTTGGGCCCCCCAAAAATCTTGAGAGATTCTGCTCTTTCAGTGTAGCTTGTACCAGCATATGAACACACCTGGGCTACCTGCAGGAAGCTGGGAGAACACAGCCGAAGAGCCAGCTGTCCTACTGTGGTCATCCTAGATTAGCCAATAGTTAGCCATTTAATGAAATAGGAAACCCTTTTTCTATTTTTAAATTAAAGTTATGGGTGACATTGGCCCACATAAACATATAGTTTCAAGTATGAATTTGTATGTTACAAGGTCAGTATATTGCACCATGTACCCAAAACCCAAAGTCAAATCCTTCTGGTCATGATGTATTAGGATCTCCTTCTCCCTCTGTCTTCTACCCTCTAGCAATCATGGCGCTGCTGTTGGTGTTCACGAGTTTCAGTTTTATATCGCACATGTGAGTGAAATCATATGGTTCTTAGCTTTGTCTGACTGACTTAATTTACTAAGCATAATGTTCTCAAGGTCCAACCATGTTGCCAATGGTGCTATTTCATCCTTTCTTATGGCTGAATGGTATTCCATTGTGTATAGATACAATTCCTTCTTTATCCAGTCCTCTATCGTGGGACACTTTGGTTGGGAAACTATTTTTCTATTCTGTACCCACAACACTGTTGATACAATTTTTTCCCCACCCACATCAACCAATACGCAAATTCTCTGGACACCACATGGGTGTCCTACAATTCAATGATGACATTGTTTATCTGGAGTTAGTGTAGACATCACAGGTTACATGCTCAGGCCCACAAATTGCTCCCACTTAGGATACCATTGAAAGTTTCTGACCAACTAGTATACATTGGAGGTTCCCACAACCGTATCCTTGGGTTTGATAATTTGCAATAAAAGCTAACAGAGCTCAGGAAAACACTGCTTAAAAGTACTGGTTTATTACCAAAGACACAGATGAATCTCCTGATGGAGAGGTATGTAGGGCAAGGTCTGGAAAGGTCCCGAGTACAGGAGCTCTGTTCGTGGAGTTTGAGGGTGCTGCCTCCAGGCATGTGGATGTGTTCACCAACCCTCATCTTTTAGGCGTTTTGCTGCCGGCTTCATCATGTAGCCATACTTCATTATTAATTCAATTTCCAATCCCTTTGTCTTCCCTAGACATGGAAAATTCCAAGCTTCTCATCATGGCTTGATCTTTCTGATGACTAGCTTTATCCTGAAGCTAGGCAAGAACCCACAGGAAGTCACCTCCTTAGAACAAAAGATTCCCGTACTTTGTAAAAAATTCCAAGGACTTTAGGAGCTTTGTGTCTGGAACCAAGGTCAAAGACCAACTATTAAAACAAATGATGCACCTAGCCCTCCTATCCCTCAGTTCATCACAAGGGTTTAGGAGGTCTGTGTTGGAAACCAGGAGAAGAGAACAAATATGTATTTCTTGTTATGCTACATCAGCACACACACAGAGGTCAGAGCTGCCTATGTGATTCCCCCACTGACCCCAGGCACCTAAGGAGGCGCCACTAAGACTGAACAACCCCTTTAGCTCATAGATTTGTGAACAGTAACTAATACTCGTAGTTTAAAGCCACTGCACTTTGGGGGGTGATTTTTAATGCAGGAATAACTAATTGATATGTGTCTCAATGAGAACCAAGATTAAAAGAGTTCCATTTTGATATCTTCTTATAGTAAAACATGGCTTGAAAGAAGAAGGTTGAATAAGCAGGTAGGGGAGGGGACAATGTCACAGACTTGGGAGAAGAGACAATCATAAGGAAATGAAGAGAGGTTAAAATGTATTATTTATCCAGGAGTCAATGGCTAGGCTAATGTGGAGAAAAAGGCTAGAAAAGCGAGTATGATTCAGACTGTAAAGGTTTTGATTTTAGGTTGGAAGCTTCTTTTGTTGTCTTATATACAATGAAAAATTACTGAAGGTGTGAGTGTGGTTTGCTCTATCCCAAATTTCTTACTCTCCTCTTTCATTTCAGCAGCCACTCAATTCTAAAGTGTTTGCAGATGTAGGATGCAGAGGAAATAGAAGCACCTGTTTTTTATTGCACAGAGTAGTGACCAGCTGTAAAGGAGACATTCTCGATGTGTTTCTTTGTGACTAACCTCCAGCCTACCTTTGATGGCTAGAAGCACAGTTTGGCAGATGAGCCAAGGTACTCCTATCCTGACCGAAGAGAAATTGATGGAGGAAATAAGTTCCTCTAAAAAAAAAAGAAGGCAAATGCAGGAAAAAAAGCATGTTGTTTAAGTAAAAAGGATAAAAAGCATGTTTCATTATAGTACAGGAACGACAGGCTTTAAGTCTTTTTTTGAAGAGCCATGTTATTTTTTCCCTGACCGCTAGATGGCACTTGTGTACAGCATTTGAAATCGATTGCAGCAAAAAACAAGAGTACCTGTAGCAGGGCCAGAAGAGAATCTGAGGTTTTTGCTCTGATGCGGTGGGCTTCCTCCCCCACCCTGTGTCAAGAGGGGGATAGAAGAGAAAGCCTAAATCTCTTCCTGTGCTTCTCTGACTTATAAAGAAAAATGAACATGGCAGACGTGGTCCTGATTAGATTGGGAGAAAAAGGATGGTGCATTCGGGCTGGAGGAATCAGGAGAGATGATGTTCTGTCATTCTTTAGATATAGACCTGAAATACTAACTTTAAATTTATGGTTGCCGGTAAGGAGCCATGGTTCTGTTTACCCAGTCAGTGCATTTGGGTGAAGCATGAATAGTGTGTCTTTCGATTGGTTACTTTATCAACATTTGACGATTTCGGAAAGATAGAATAACTCTTACCCTTTTGGGGGAAAATAAATGGATCTCACAAGTCTTCTTATCAGATCACCATAGTTTGATTCATCTTTATGAGAACTGGCTGCCCGGTTGTTCATTGCTGCCTCCAACTCATCTGGACATTTTCAGATGATGCAAAAGGGTGATAGCAACTGTGAACAGCATCCACACATGTATCAAGACCAGTAAATGATACATCTTGAAAAGAAAAAGAGAAAAGAAAGAAACATAATAGCAAGCAAGCAGGCGAGCAAGCAAACAAACAAAAGCTCCAGTGATGCAAGACATCCCAGTGGAAGGGCCAGAGGAAGTGACAGTCTTGCCTAACGTGTGCCCCTCATTTCTCTGCCCCTGGAGCTGCACTCAACATTGAAAACCACCGAGCAAACCACCACTTCTTTCTGGGAGGTAAGGTCCTGGCGAGCTGCCAGGGGCAGCCCCGCCAGCCCCATTCGCTTGTCACCACCGTGCTGATGCTGATCTCTTTTGGGGCTCCTGTCATCTTGGCCTTTTGGTAGCCTCAGCTTCCTCCTGTGTAGCCTAAGCTGCTGTAAGCACGTGTTTGAAGCATCGTCCAATCTGATATAAAGGGACATCTGTCCTAAAGAAGATTAGGGCGGGCTCAAGGAATCCCAACAGGACAAAACACACACACACACACACACACACACACACACACACACACACACATGGCAGGTTAAGTCATAGGAGTAAAGGGAAATCAGAAAACACACACACACACACACACACACACGGCAGATTAAGTCATAGGAGTAAAGGGAAATCAGAAAACACACACACACACACACACACACACACACACACACACGACAGATTAAGTCATAGGAGTAAAGGGAAATCAGAAACAGATATATGTTCCAGGGCATGGGGTGGGGAGGGAGGAGGGGCTTGTTTGCAGCACAGAGATGGGTGGGTTCCCTCTTCCATGTCTCTGCTTCTAAGCCTTGACCTCAAGGATGACCTCTTGGTTCTCTTCTCAGTTACTTGGAGCGCTCATGCTCTTTTACAAATTCCCTTATCAACTCCTGCCCGGGGAAAAGGAAAAGGATTGATAAACTAATTCCTACCGCAGAATGACATTTTAACAGGAGACAAAGCGTGCATTTAATAAGGGCAATGGAATACCATTCTAATGATAGGAATTCAAGATTTGGAGGGAATTTTCAGAGATACCACCCTCTTGATGGTGAAGTCACCACCTTGGGCATCTACTTTTGTATGTAGATAGTTACAAAACTATCTTCTATCACATACATGGATGTATGTGTAGGAGCCTAGTTAGCTTCATGGTTTTAACAGCACCAAAATAAGCTCAACCTGATTCGGAAATAACTAGGAATTAAATTATTGGTACAGTACCAGAGTTGGAATTTGAGAAGGATCATATATAAAAACTCAAAACAAGCAAATACGTACATTGAAAACTACACATGAGAAGCTAGCCGGTCCTGTGGAAGGAGTGACAGCAAAGGGCTTGAGAGAGGCTAGCTGAGTTGAGGGCATGTGAAAGATACCAAAGCACCATGAAGGAAATAATTCATGAAGAAAAAGGCAGAAATCACAGGTCCAAAAGGCAGTCAGGTTCCAGAGCTGACAAGGTGTGAATAAGACCACGCCCCACTGAGGGCAGACACGGTCAGGCACAGTGAACTGGCCCAAGAGTAGAGGCATGTTTGCTCCCTGCTCCATTAATTTTCCCCATTATCATGGCTCCCTGAGCCCGTAGGCATTCATCATTGCCAGAAGAAAGTGTAAGGATTTGGCTGATACCTACTACTATTAACAGGGACAAACAAAAATATGAACAGAAGGTTCCACGTGCAATGAAGTAGATTTATGACCATTATGGAAAATGATCATTGTAAGGTTCATGGATTCCTGTACTAGACTTTCTTTTTTCTGTTTAGTATACCATTTTTTTTTTGCTTAGTATACCAGTTTTATTTTGCTATGAATATGTTCTTTCCTCTGAGTAATTAACCTGTTCTACTCCATGTGGTTCTCTTGGGTCTGCCAAAACACAGTATCTCCATCTTCTGGTATGTTATCAAACCCTATTAACCAGGTACCTGTTATATAACTGGCTTAGGATCCCAAACCAGCCACTCATGTCTTCTCTGAGATTATAGATAGATGGATACATAGATTCATAGATGGCTGACAGTTAGATAAAATGCTCTCTCTCTTGAACAGCGAAGCTGGGATGATGGCCACTTGGAACTTTCTGTGGCCTTGTTCCCTCATCTCAGTCATGGAGCAAGACTTTCTGAAGTCATGGAGAATGAGGCTAATGGGCAGGAAGAAGCAGACATGTGACCAGCAAAGGTGGAGGTGATAAAATAGCTCCATCGCTGATCCTCCCAGTTAAATGACCCAGTATATTCTTTTTGAGCTTAGACTATTTGAGCTGGGTGTGTGTCACCGGCCACCGTGAAAATATTGACTAATATATTCGCCAACCAGTCCCACTGAGACTTCTAATGTGGCATATGTGTTGCTACTTGGAATTCCATTAATTAGATTATTTTACATCTCTAGCTCAGCTTGCCATCCCATTCTAATAGAGAAAACAGTCAATATCTTTAAAAGAAAATATAATGGTAATTCAAATTGTGGTCATCTTGATTCAAGTTCATTTTATGTCACGAAGCACAAATATTATCTATTTCTGCAAGAGGCATTGTTTAGGACAGAGTCGAGTAATATTTGAAGCAATTTACTACATTTTTGTAAGGAAACTTATAATGAATGGATTTTTCCATCAACTCCTTGGCTTTTTTCTTAAATACTGTATTGACTCACAGTGCGCTGTGCTGGCCAACATTTTTCTCTTATGCTTTTTTTCCCAAACAAAGGTCAACATGGAGGGGATAAAGATTTTTAGAATCCCAAGGCAGCATAAACCTAAAAGCAACATTAGAGGAAGGAAAAATATGCATCTCAAGAGCTAGATGGTAGATCTCTAAGATGATCCCAGACCCATACCCCGCTACAGTAGAACTAGAGGAGCTTAGTCCAATCCAAGTCCCTGCTTTTGTGGATGTGGAGACCCAGGAGGTTAATTAAGTGACCTAGCCAGTGTCACAAAGTAAGTGTGTGAAGAACTGGGACTCTTCTCTTTTGATATACCAAATTGCATGCAAATACTTGCTTTAAGAAAAATTATTATTTTTCATTTAAGGTGGTTATTTTCTTCAATTAGTGAGTCCTAGATAGCAGATTTAAAAAGGAGTTAGGCAATCTCTATATGAAATAGAAAAGTAAAAAAAAAATAGTATATTTGTAGCTTATATTTTATATATATATAATCTTTTATATATATAATTTCTTCTGTCCCCTGAGCATGCTTTAGTTTTTTGCTTTTGTTGTTTGCATACTTTTTGTGGTTTTCTCTTCTTGGAATAGGCTTTCCTACCCCTCAGTCTGGTTCATCACACCTGTAAGCACCGTCTCTGTGCTGTCCACTCTCAGGACTGGCCCTGCCCAACAGAAACAGAATGCAAGGCACACACGAGAGTTTAAATTTTCTAGTAGCCACACACACAAGTGAAAAAGTAGTTTTAGTAATGTATTCTACTTAACCCAATATATCTGAAATATTATTTCAACATGTAATTGCTGTAGAAATTTAATGGGATCTTTTATATTCCTTTCTTTATAGTTAAGTCTTCTAAATCTTATGTACATTTTATACACATCTCAAGAGCACATCTCAGTTTTGATGAGTCACATCTCAAGTACTTTATGGCCACATGCAGCTATTGGTTGTCCTATTGGACCGTGGAGGTGACGAGCCCTAGAATAGACTTATAGCATAGCCAGGTCTTCGTAGCTTCTCAAGATCAAAAATCAAGCTTCATTTTTCGACTGTAAGTTTCCCTTTTTCAGGTCAAAAGGATTTTCTGTTCTGAACTAAAATTTCTGTTACTGTGAATTCTCTGCTTCTGCCATGAGTGCCACCAATAAGAGCCAAGCATCATGCTAGACCTTAGGCAGGCATTTTATTCTTCCTTGAGTCTTTGGGACAGTTTTCTTGATTCTCTTGGAGCCCTAATATACTATTATATCTCATTCTATGTACAGTGGTACCTCCAGATACGAGTTTAATTCGTTCCGTAACCTTGAGGCGTGGGAAACTATGAGATACTCGAGTCGGGGTAAACTGGTGGGTCGTGTGCAGCCAGCCGATCCATATGATTACTCCTATCTCAAAAGTTGCTCGTATTTCAAAGCAAAAATAGCTCACTCAACGGCTCGTATCTCAAAAATCTCGTATGTTAGGGCACTCGTATCTCGAGGTACCACTGTATTTGCTTAGATAATGCACTTTACTAGATTGTAAGGCATCTGCCCACAGGAGCTATCTCTTACTTATATCCATATATTCCATCCTGTCTTACCTATGGTAGGTCACTGATACAAGAATGTTGAATCATAGATGGGAGTGAATAAAATCCTGTATATTATAACTTCCCATTTAGAAAATAAACATCTTGAGGGAGAGTGCATACCTTATTTTTCTCTATGTGTTCTCAGAAATTCATAAGAGAAAATATGTACAAAAATATACTTACCATGTATTATCATTTGCTAAAGGTGAGATAGGAGATGGAGGTCTTATTCTCACTAGATAGTTGCCAAATGGGCTTTGTTAACAACAGCCCCATGTCATTGGGTAAAATGATTAATTTTCCAGAATTAAAAAATAATTATAATTTCTATTTAAAAAGGTTCAAGAAACTTTAAAAAGGCCCAAAGATGTTCAAGTTTAATATAAGATTATACTGAGGTAATGCCTGTTGGTTCCTCTATTACTAAGTTTTCTGAATTTTCTGTCCTACGAAATTAGATTTGAATGGAACACAGATTTAGTAGAAATAAATGGCCTTTCAATTGAGAAAGACATGAATCCTAATATTAGTTTTGCTGCCTCTTACTTACATAGTTTGGTTCTGTTATTTCACCTCTTTAAACCTCAATTTCCACATCTGTAAAAATGGGGATAATGATATTTATATAAGTTGTGCTAATGATGACATGAATTTATGGGCTCAAAACTCTTTACCAATGTCTGACATGACCATAAACGCACAATAGATGCTGTGTTCTCTCCTTATCTCTTGCCAGAAGGAACACAATTAGCAAATGATAAGCCAGGGTTATAAAGTGGTCCTGTCTAAACGCTGACGGTATATTATTTCTCTTTCTGCGACTTCCCATGTGGCCTCGGGCAATAATGCCTCTACAGGACAAATGACCATTAATCTGGAGGAGAGTCTCCGAAGCAGATCCCGGGGCTCTGCCCCGGATTCTGTCCCACTGCTTACTGAAGACCTGCATGAGGCCAAGGAGAGAAAGCTGATCACATTTGTAAGTGGCACAGAGCCAGGCTGAATATCTAGCATGTCAGATGTCAAAATCAAGGCTCAAAGAGGTCTTTAGATAATGGTGTAATGGCCCAAATCCAATAAGACAAATTTTACAGGGAGTAAGGTGAGGTCTTGTACTTCAGCCTGAAAACTCAATTGGGGGAGATGTAGCTTACCAGCAGACCTGTGTGTGTGTGTGTGGGCGGGGGCGGGGGGGAATCTCAGGAGGGTCTTAGCTGGCCGTATACTTGATATGAGTCCATAGTAATAGGGTGGTTCAAAAAGAGGAGTCAGCTCAAGGTTGCATTTGTGGATGTTTAAGATTCAGGGAGAGAGTAGTGGTCAGTCTGGCTCTCTGTGCCTGCTGGACAATACCTGGAGTTTCCCAGTCCAGTTTGGGTGCTGTGCTTGAAGAGTAAGAGAGACAGATGAGGCCATGCTCATCACGGGGCAGAAACATTGGGAATCAGCCAGTCATGTGCTCACTCGGTACATTTTTACTGAGTGCCCACTGTGTTCCAGGCACTTCCCTTGGCTCCTGGTATACAACAGCGAACAATGAATACCTGCGGAAACTCAGGAATTTAGTCTCTTAAAAAAGAAAGCTTAGCAAGTGTGTGCTACCTATTTTTTCGGTATTTGAAGGGCATAGCATCCTTCTGGATAATCACAGTGCTAGTGCTACTGTATGTATGTAAAAATGAAGCAGGTTCTGGGCCACGACTCCATCAACTGAAAACACCTGCTGATGCAATGGGATGTTTTGCAAGTGGGGTACACAGTATAAGTTGATTGATCTCTTATAGGCCATAGAGGGAGTCAGATAGAGTAAAATCCCGTGATAACGAGGCCATGTTTAAAGGCATTCTAATACAATGTATTCCGCATTTAGCCCCTTTATTTCTCTTCTTCAAAAGGGTCTGGCTAAGTTTGTTGTCTTAGGGGTGTAGGGAATGGAGAACTCATTTGAATGTGAACAGGGAAGAGAAGAAGGGAAATAGTGGGCCACCCTATCCAGTTAGCAGGGCTGTATTCTGCTGGCCCAGCCTCTGGAACAGGTGCCACTTAATTAAATGATTCCTGGAATTGCTACAGCAACATTCCAAGTCCCAGCCAGCTCCGAAGCCCTGAACGGTCCTCATCAATATTAATCTGGAATAGATAACCACCATCAGGTGGTACAAAACCATAACTGGGGTCTGAAGCGATCCAGATTGTACCTCCAAATGAAATGCCACACTTGTCATTTCATTAACATCACAATAATCAGCCTAGACATCTTCCGGGATTGGAAATTTTGAGTCTACTTTTCCAATCATGGAGGGATTTACCGGTACGAAAAGCATTGCTGGATTATGTCAGCACTAAACTTCCATCCATCCAGCCCTCTGTTGAACTGTCCCGATCCCGGGGTGATCCACTCAATCTTCAGGCCCAGTTTGAAGGTTATGTTGTAATGTCCAGTCTTATTCCTCTAGTCACAAATACTTTTCTTTATTTATATTTTTATGGAATTCTCTCGCGTTTACCCTCAAACAGCTATTAAATTGCATCACAATTCCCCAGCCCAAATACATTCGTTAGTAAATATTTTCCAAGCACCTGCTCTTGCCTAAACACAAGGCAAAGAAATTGCACATGATTTTAAGGGGCTTTTGCGACAATTGGGCAGATCAGATCCGTGTGTGACCTGAGACAGCACTGCACCTGGACTCCATGGTGTGACACTGAGGGGTGTGTGCACAGAGATGGGAGAGGGTTATGGGGACAGAGGAAGGAAAGCTCCCAACAGAGCCAGGTGTTGTGACTGCTCGGCTGGGGGATGCCTGGGTCTTTCCCAGCATTATTCTAGCACGTGATCTGTTTTCCCAGGTTACTAGTATGTCAAAGCAGCATTAGATGAGTATATCTACACACACACACACACACACACACACACACACACACACACCCTTTAAACACTTTAAGTGATGGGGTAGATTTTCAGGGCCATGATGATATCAAAAGCTATATCTTAACAGCTATGACTCCATTAAAAAGCAAAACTTACCTACCGTCTAAAAGTATTATTATCTTGATAGTGAGAGAAAAGTGCCAGGCAATCATTGCCAATAGAGCTGCCTTTAAACACAAAAATTTGAAACAGAATCATTTCCCCAAACACTATTTGCCTTTAAAACAATCCAAAGGCTTTGGCTTTTTCATTTTATATGAACTTATTAACTCTGTGCCTCTAAGCCAGCTGTTTTCTCTCTCTCTCTGCGTCTCGGAGTTATCGTATGTAAAAATATTACCCTACCTTTCTGGGCTATCAAGAGGATCAAATTCAATGCTTAATGTAAAATTACCGAATAAATGCTCTTTTATGGGTATTTTTTTTTTTTAACACCAAGCAATTGCTGCCTCAGTTCTCTATTTTCTCAGTGCTTATGTCTCGCTTCTTACCTGCCATTGACTTTGCTTGATGAAGTTTAATTGCTGTTTTTCACGATCAATTGCCATTGGCAAATCTCTCCAAATACTTCGTGTTTTTCCCCGTCAATAAATAAGGGATTAAAATTATTTCATGGAGCGCAGAGCAGTGTATTGGTCTTCGGGAGAGCTTTGGGTAATCTAAAGAAGATTCGGTCCTTGCCCTCCAGAAGTCGATAGCCTTAAGAATATGTTAACCAAGACAAACAGTTTTCTGTAAATACATATATTACGCTCTGTGTTCTGTCCACCTAGCATTTATTCTAGCAAGGCATAAAATAGCCTCTGCCCCTTCTTCTTGGTGTGAAGGAGTTAGGAACATTGTCCGAATAATCAGATTCTTCTCAAGGACATCTTTCGATCTACCTATAAATTCCTATTAATCAATGTTGAGCTATTTTTTTTTATTTTTACCTGATTATAGATACCCATGACCATTCTTACAATGTATTAAGTATGTGTTGTGTTTTACTCTACTATGTGTTTCCCATACATTGTCTCATTTTATTCTTGTAGCAACTTTGAAAGGCATGATTCTCTGATAACCCCCATTTTACAGACAATGGCATTGAGCCTGTTTGGAAGGTGATTTGTCTTAGAACCTGCAGAGTAAATGAAAGAGTTGGGATTCCAATTTCGGTATTCTGATTGCAGAATTTATCTGCACGACAGGTTTGCTAAATTGCCTTCATAACAATTTTATTCATCTTAAGATTGTTTCTTTCAAATGCTTAAGTGTGTCTCCACTCTCTTTCCCAATTCTGCGACTCTGCAATACCATAAACCCTCTCCCCTCTAAACCTCTTGTGAAAAAGAATTTGTAATGAGATGGAAGCACATTGGTCTAAGAATTAGAAGGCCCGCCAACATTTATCCAGATAAATATGGGAAACTTAACTTCTCTGATTTTGTTTCCACCTCTGAAAATTAGGGATGAATGATGTCTTCTGTGTAGGCTGTAAAAAACAATACCTTAATATGGATGAAACTATGGTAAACTGCAGTAGGGAAAACTAATATAACATAATAAAAACATAATTGAGTTCAGCTACAGCTTGTTAGGCTTTGCACTTCTTTCAGATCATTGTGGCTTGACATTATAAAGGAACTTTCCATTTTCTTAAAAAATTGTAAATGATTTTGTTTTGTTTTGTTTTTGATCTTGCAGAACAATATGAAAAATTTGGGGAGTAGATGTACCTAAGGAAGGATACTCTCATCTTATTTTTTTCATTTCCTATTTTTTTAAATGCTCTTCTTTTTGACTTCTCCACAAGATTCTGAGGTGGGCTAAATTCTGAGACATGGAAAGATAATATTTGCATAGCAGTGAGAGATGGGGTTGCCTTATAAATGGTTGAGGCAGTACTGTAAGCAAGAATTGGTTAGCTCTTTAAGAGATGTAGGTTGGTGATGACCCACTAAAACCATTTCCTCCTTTCTTGTACAGTTATTGTATCGTTTAGGGAGATTTCCAATAGGTATTATGATTGGACCATATGGACTCCTATTGTGGCCCAGACCTTCAGGGATACTTTTGTCTGAGGAGTGACAGGATCTTTTAGGAAGGGTAGCACTCACAAGCTAGCCTTAGTGCTGCAGGTCTCCATTAAGCAATGTGCAAAATGGCCATTCCTATATAGGAAGGTTGGGGGTCATTGACTCTGTTTGACTCAGGGCGATGATTCAGTTTGGTGCTAAAGGATGGTTTTTTAAACATGATGCCATCTGGCACTTGTGTGTATTGCTGTCTCCCCAAGTATGTTAGTCCTGGAGCCATTCTCTACTAGCTACACACAAGATGTGTGGTATCACCATCAAAGAGAAAGGGAAGGATGTGGGGTGAGAGGTATTGTTGAGAGGGGTTCTAAATCAAAGCTTTTATGATTGCATTTTCCATGGATTTGTGTGGTTTGGGAAACTTAGACACAACACACTTAATTTCTCTATATTGCAGGCAGTCCCAGATCATGGAATGGTATATATAACTCTGTTATTGTGCTTACTGTACACACCCCACCCCCATGCATTCATACTTTTTACTCACTAAAGCATCATCTTGTAAGAGTATTAGAAACACTGTTTATGAGAATGAATTGCTGTGAATGAAAATGTTAAAGTAGGAAGTTATTTGTATTAGTTACAGTATAATATCAATGTATCATAAAGCTTAAGCTTCCCTGTAACTTGCAGAGAAGGGCATTAGCAATAATGTTCAGAGTAAGTTGTGGGCCGTGGTAGTAGCTAGGAAAAACTCATCCGTAACACTAAGGAACCATTTATCAAGGCACAGGGCTACCTTATGAACACAGGTAGGGAGGCAAAGTCCTCTCTCTCTGCTGCTTGACCCAATATTCCATGTTTCTGATAATCCTATCTAATAAAAGAGTAATATGCAAATTGACCATACCTGTGCTACACCCACCACCCATGCCCACCATCCACACCCATCAGCCAATCAGAGCGAGTATGCAAATTAGCCCAACCAAGATGGCTATGGCCACAGAGAGAGCAGAAGGGAGGCTTGGGTTGCCCCTGGCAATGGAGGAAGCCAAGCTTTTCGCACATCCTGGTGGAGCCAGGCTTCCACTTAAAGCAACAAAGTTTCAATGGCTGAGCCAGCAGAAGGCTTGGCTCTGCTTCAGGCTATAAAGTTTCAATTGTAGAAGATAAATAAATCCCAGATACCAGGGCCTCTGCTTGGATCACTGGGGGGCATGGCTGGCCTGCAAACCACCTCAGGCCCCTTGCCCAGGCCACCCCATCCCCCAAGGGAACACCCAACCTGATCCAGTACACCCTTCAGGGAAAACCAGCTGGACCCCACCCATGCACCAGGCCTCTAACTTATTTAATAAAAGAGTAATATGCAGATTGACCATCACTCTAACACACAAGATGACTGCCCCATGTGGTCAAAAGATCCTGCTCCCATGTAGACACCTGATGGCCACCACAAGAAGGCCAGCAGGGGAGGACAATTGGCAAGGACCAGGCCTGCAAGGGAGGGCAGTTTGGGGTGACCAGGCCTGCAGGGGAGGGCAGTTAGGGGTGACTAGGCCTACAGAAGAGGGCAGTTATGGGTGACCAAGCCCACAGAGGAGGGCAGTTAGGGGAAAATAGGCTGGCAGGGAGCAGTTAGGCATCAATCAGGCTGGCAGGGGAGTGGTTAGGGTGTGATCAGGCTGGTAGGCAGAAGCGGTTAGCGGAAATCAGGAAGGCAGGTAGGTGAGCAGTTGGGAGCAAGCAGTCCTGGATTGTGTGAGGGATCCCAGATTGGAGAAGGAGCAGGCTGGGCTGAAGGACACCCCCCACCCCCGTGCATGAATTTTGTGCACCAAGCCTCTAGTTATTTACAATAATATACACAAATTCTTAAGATGGGATGTGAAATAAGCTTTTATGCCAAAATTCTGGGAGTAACACCCCTGAAATTTGATCAATTGCCCACTAACCTAGTGGTCTTTTTTGTCACCTGTACCAGAGAGAGAGGGAGAGAGAGAGAGAGAGAGAGAGAGAGAGAGAGAGAGAGAGAGAGAGAGAGAAGAAGAAGAAGAAGAAGAAGAAGAAGAAGAAGAAGAAGAAAGAGAGAGAGAGAGAGAGAGAGAGAGAGAGAGAGAGAGAGAGCCTTATTTCATCAAGAGAAGGGAGTCAAAAACTGGTGAAGGAACTATAAACCAACCTCCTCCTTCTGGCAGCCCTTCCTTCCTTCCTTCCTTCCTTCCGCTCTCCCTCACTTCCTCCCTTCCTCCCTCCCGCCCTTCTTCCTTCCCTCTTTCCTTCTCTCTCTCCCTTTCTCCATCCCTCCCTCCCTCTTCCCTTCCTCGTGCCTTTCTCTTTCTAGCTTTCTTTCTTTACTTATTTCTTGCTTGCTTCCTTTTATATCTAACTTATTTTTTTTGTGTGTGTGGAAAAAACAAATCTTTATAAAGTTTAAGAGTGTTGTTTGGAGGCTTGAAATTCAAACCCAGGGTAAAGAGCATGTGCCAGATCCTATACTATGGAAACAGAGGTGATAGCATTGAAAGTGGCGATGGGAACAAGGAACCTACTTGGAGTAGTTGATGTTCAAGCAGGGTCCAGATAGGTGAGCTCTGGGCTTGCTGATATCACATTGGTAGCTTGAAATCAGCTACGGTGGGTGTATTTACACATCAAAAATCAGAAAACAGTAGAAAAGTGATGGAGAAGATCCAAGAAGGCATATCAAACCTAAAAGTGTGTTGTGTCTGTAGCTGTTATATGTTGAAGAGAATACAATTTGAGAAAATATCCTTGTATTCAAAAGCTATTATCAATTGATCAAAGGAGTCTCTTACATTATTGACCAACAATTGAAGTTAGAACATCTTCATTGTTTTAGTTTTGTCTTACTCATTAACATTTAATTATTTTTTTCTCGGGATAACTAGTTGCTAAACATTTACTAGCACATCTCTGGTTATCATTCACTGAGGAAGACGTCGTATAGGAGGACACAAATGGGCAAGTGGGGAATGTTGAGGAGTTAGTTTTGTACATTTGAGCATAGCAAGTAGGGAGTAACAATATGGCTCTTGGACATGTGCCATGCTACGTTTAAAAAGGGAGGAATAAAGTAAAAACAACCATAATTACTGAAGCAAGGATGGCAAAGTTTGTGGATTATGGAACACTTTTGCTGAGCTCTAGATTTTTAAAAAAAGTAATAACAGAGACAGTGGGATGAGGGAATGTGGGATAATTTTAGGACACAGAGATCAAATTTGGTATGCATAAAAGGTAACTCGTAGGAGATTTTATTAAATAGGTAGATTTGGGTAACATTGAAGAGGACATTGATAGCCAAGACAAGGAGCATATTGAAGGAAATATGAGATAAGATAAATTATAAGTGTTTTTCTTTGTAATGGAACATGAGCAGTTTCAGAGAATCTTGAGTAGATTTCCAAATTTATAATTTTAGAGATGGAAGGAACAGTGCTCATACAGTCCTGTTCTCTAATTTTTCATATGAAAATAAAAAATATATATATAGGCAG
Source organism: Lasiurus borealis (assembly GCA_004026805.1). Taxonomy (NCBI): domain Eukaryota; kingdom Metazoa; phylum Chordata; class Mammalia; order Chiroptera; family Vespertilionidae; genus Lasiurus; species Lasiurus borealis. Next base: position 1,222 of record PVJN01043975.1, on the reverse strand, counting down.
ATTTTTGAAGGCAGATCTAAATGTAGAACCTTCACCCCCTGGCTCAGCCCCTCCAACTGAAGTCTAAATAAGTTGCTACACTCAGTGTTCACTGGCCTTTGTGGTAATTGTTTGTTTAAATGAAATGCTTACAATCTTCCTGGCATTTAGCACAGCGGCTGGCACACAATAGAGGTGTCATAAATATTACCTGAACGAATGCATAAGTATCCTGTAAAAGAGGGATGGCACATTTAATACACATTGGCTGGCCAGGGAAACCACAAAACCCAAAACCTTTAGAGAAATGATTAAAGTAAATCAAAAGCTTATTCCTCTTGTCGATAATCAACTAAAAGTGAAAGAAGCACAAGAAAAAAAATCATGAGGTCAACGAACGGTTTTGTCAGCATTAGAAATAGTAGTTTTCAAACCAGAAAGACCATCAAATTAATAATAATAATAATGATAATAATAATAATACTTACATACAGTCACATCCACTTGATCGATACAGATTGACTATTGGCTGGGTGAGAATGCTATATTGGACAGGCCTGGAAAGGTCAAAGAATGTTCACAGTGGCCTGGAGGATGGGGGTTTTGCACAGTCTGCACGGGGCGCATTCTGACTCCTCACGGTGAAGGCTGTCGATACATCCAGTGCACAGAGGACTCGGCAGCCTGACTCAAGTGCATCTAGAAGCCTCTTCCTGAATTTATCGCAGGATGAACCTAGAAATGAATATTAGTGTCAAATGCCCTATAAAGCACTTCTCAAACTGAGATTTAAATTTGCCTGTAGATTACTAGTTGGTAATTAGAAGGTAAGAGGAGAAATGGAACCTCATGGGGAAGATTTTTTTTTTTTTTTTGGAGGGAGGTAGAATTTTCCAGACATAGGAGTAAAGGGGCAGAATTCCTTTTGAGATATTTTCCACCGGTTATAATTCTGGACATTGGTCAGGAAGTATTTCTATATCCTTGGATCAAATTTCATTGAATGTACTAATTCCCTACTTTATACAAGCTGGTCTTCCATGTTATGCTATTTTGTTACCCTTTTCCTAACACATTTTAAAGGATCTGCTTACTTACGGCATGTTAGACGTCATGATAGATACTGGGGAATCAAATGTTTATACTATTTTCTTTATAAAATCAACACTACTTCTTCTCCTTCTCCTTCTCCTCCTCCTCCCCTTCCTCCTCCCCTTCCCTCCTCCTCCTTCTCCTCCTCCTC
>PVJN01043974.1:0-17548 GCA_004026805.1 Lasiurus borealis | reverse complement strand
TAAATTTAGCTGAAAACCTTGATTAATAACACAAAATCTTTTCCTTTTGGTTCCTTTACGCCATTTTTCTTAAAAAATAAAGACCAGTTCTGGTTTTTCTTTTTCTGCAGCTTTTGCGGAGAGATTCCAGCTTAAAACCCTGTCTAATATGTCCAAAAAGGTGGACAATTGCGTGCATTTCTTTTTAAGCCGGGCTTCTTTCCTCACCAGTACAGAAATTCCAGACACATCTCTAAATTTGTAAAACTTTTTCATGGCGAGAAAGGAGACTTTAGATTAGTATACTGGGAGAGTGGACTTTCATACTGGATTGCCACAGTGTCTCACTTCCTCCACATCATGCTTACTTCAGGGAGGAAAGCATCAGTAACAGATCTGGCCGAATTTCTTTTCATGCTTAAAAGATAGAGACAGATCTTAAATTTTTTCTTTCTTTTTCGCTTTCCAAAGTAATAACTAGCACCTAATTTGGCCAAGATTAGCATTTCACTGCGATTTCTCTTATAATTTTTAAATGAAACCTTCAGTAATCTCATTGCAGGAGAGCAGAGAGCCTTGCCCTCTCCTGCCACCTTTGAATTTCTCCACATCAGAGGCGGTTTCAGCAGTGGAGTTTCACTTACTACAGATTTCAGATTCCAAATGCAAACTAAGACTTTAATTTGAACAAGAAACCACATTGTTTAAGCATGCAAACTAAAAGTCTATAGTAAAGTTTACTTTATATTTATAACCTAATTCTTCCCCATTAGCCTGGCTGCAAAAGACATTCCCACCCTACTTACAGATCTCGACTCTGCAGTCAATCCGTGGGCTTTGCGTACGTTGAATTCCCCTCACCTTTTCCTAGGTGAATCTTCCCTCACCATTTTCCTTGGTGAATTTTCCTTCCTTCGCTCTTAGGCGAATAATACCTTCTCCTCCAGACGTCCCTCGGTCAGGCACCAGATGTGGGAACCTCTTTCCACGTCCCACATGGTTCAGGGTTCCTGGGTCAGGGTTCGGGTTCTGAAGGAGGCCGCACGCAAAGGAAATGAGAGACTAGAAAATATTAATTTGGCGATATTGGGGGGCCAGGCGGGAGCCTTCCTCTAGTGGGAAGGACTGCCATTTTGCTCTGGCCTTTTTCTCCCTTTTATTAAGGCTTTGGGACACACCCCTAGCCTTTAGGCAGGAAATAACAGAAATTAACATGATATAAAGAGATAGTTTCAACTGAACAATGAGTAATCAGCTCTGACCTTTCAGAGCAATTAAGGTTGGCCAGCTTTCTGGCCTCCTGTTTACATCCACCTAGTGAGAACAATATTTGGTCTCCGACAATTTGCTTTATTATATGGGAACCGGTTGGTGTTCTGTTAAGATGTGGGGAAGGAAAGACATTATATAATATCTTATTAAAGTCCAATGGAGCTGTGAGCTTCACAAGTCTTTTTTAATATATCGCTTTTTCCACTTTCTCTTCCACTTTCTCTTTCCACTTTCTCAGCTGCAGTGTTCTCAATCTGTTTTCTTGACTCCTATTTATTATGCACCCTCCCCTCCACCTCTTTAGATGAGACAGGAAGACTTCAGGGAAATGAAGTGTGAAGTGCTGAGATAAGACCCTGACTATGTCTCTTTATTTGGAGAGCAGGTCCTTGTTGTGGAGTATGCTCTGGGAATATTCCACAATGACTATTGTTTCTCTCCAGCTGCTACAGTCATAAGGGAATCTTCCTCAGGTTTTCACTGAGAACCTGGTGGGATACTTGGAAGTAAAACTCAGGAAATATGGGGGTCATTTAAAACTGTAGCCTTGGAAGTCTCTCACTCTCAAGGTAACATACTTCATCTCCCAGCAACTCCTCAAAATTATCATTTGAGTGTTTTTATCCACTTACTAGAGGCCTGGTGCACGAAATCCATGCCTGGGGGCAATATGTGTCCCTAAGATCAGCCTGAACCCTCTCCAATCTGGGACCTTTTGGGGGAATGTCTAACTGCTAGTTTAGGTTCGTTGGACATCCCTCTTACAATCCAGGACTGCTGGCTCCCAACTGTTCACCTGCCTGCCTGCCTGATTGCCCCTAACCACTTCTGACTGCCAGACTGATCACTCCTTAACCATTCCCCTGGCAGCCTGATTGACACCTAACTCTTCCCCTGCCTGCTTGATTGCCCCTAACTGTCTTCCCTTGTGAGCCTGCTCACTCCTACTGCCCTCCCTTGCCAGCCTGGTTGCCCCTAACTACCCTTCCTTGCCAGGCTGGTTGCCCCTAATTGCCCTTCCCTGCCATCTTGGTTACCCTGAACTACTCTCCCCTACAGGCCTGGTTGCCCCCAACTCCCCTCCTCTGGTGGCCACCACTAACTGCCCTCTCCTGCTGGCCATCTTGTGGTGGCCATCTTGTGTCCACATGGGGGCACCTATCTTGTGTGTTGGATTGATGGTCAAATTGCAAATCACCTCTTTATTATATAAGATGGTTCCAGTAGCTTCTGCTCAGGGAAGCAGAATTCAACTGTGAGTCTCTGGATATTCCTGTTTTTGTGAATTTGGTGGTGGCAGTTTGCCCCCAAATATCAGTTTTCTGATTGATCCCAGAAAAGTAACTGATTTTTGTCCAACTTTTTCTTGTTGCAAAATAGGAGTGACTGTTTCCAAACTCTTTATGCATTAAATGAGAAACTGAACATTTTGTGAGACTTCTTAAGATCTAGGCTCAAAACTGGGGAACTTTTACTTCTACCTACATGTCATTAAGAAACACAGGCAAGGAGAATCCAAGGTGGCAGCATAGGTAAATACCTACACTGCTGCCTCGCACAACAATTTCAAGGCTGCAACAAAAAGACAGAACGGACATCATCCAGAACCACAGGAAAGCTGGCTGAGTGGAAGTTCTACAGCTAGAGGGAAGGAGAGGGGCTCACGGAGACCCAAAGGAGCTACAAAAACCTGAGGTACAGAGACGCACGCGTGGAGAGAGCAGGTGCCAGAATACCTGGCTGGTTTTCTCTGGTAGGAGGGAACAGGGACTCTCAAAGGCTTTTGAACCCCTATCTTACAGCACTAAACCTCAGATCCAGCTGAAACTCATACAGGGGGAGTTTGGACTGTGAAAAGGCAGAAGTGCACGGAAATTTAGGGGAGTCGCAAAGGATCAGAGGCCTGGTGGCGCACAGGGCACTCTGCAGAGGACAGACTGCTGATTTTGCCACTGGCTTTTGAGAATGGGCAGGAGACAGACCCTCCCAACTGTGCCACTTCTTACTCCACTAAGCCCCTGTTTCGGGTGAAACCCTGGGGACCTAGACTGTTGTGGTCCAGGAGCACAGGGTAGCTGGAAAGGCAGCAGGCTACTGGCACTGCGGGCACACGTACAAGGACAGCTCCAGCAATTATCCAGTCACATGAGACTCAGGGGCCGTGGAGGGCGGGCCGACTGGAAGGCAGAGCGGTCCCTTAAGCCCTGAGACTCCACCGATCCCAAGCTCAACAGAGGCTTCTTTGGTTTTGCAAGTCTAGTATCATAAGGCTGAATCCAACACACAAGTTCTCCTGGCACAGTGAAAATGCCAAGACAAGGGAAAGGATCGCAAACAAAAGAAATGGGGGAAAAAAACGACTGGCTATAGAGTTCAAAACCATGCTTATAAGGTTTTCAAGAATATGCTAGAAAAGCTAGATAAAATTAGCGAGATCCTAGAGGAGATAAAAAGGACCAACTAGAGACACTGACTGAAATAAAAAATATTATACAGAGTCCTAACAACAGACTAGAGGAAGGCAAGAATCAGGTCAAAAATTTGAAATGTAAAGAAGCAGAAAACATTCAACTGGAAAAGCAAGAAGAGAAAAGAATCCAAAAATGTGAAGATAATGTAAGGAGCCTCTGGGACAGCTTCAAGTGTACCAACATCAGAATTGTGGTGGTGCCAGAAGAAGAGAGAGAGAGCAAGATACTGAAAACCTATTTAAAGAAACAATGACTGAAAACTTCCCACATCTGGTAAAAGAAATAGACTTACAAGTCCAAGAAGCACATAGAACCCCATATAAAAGGAATCTAAAGAAGACCACACCAAAACACATCATAATTAAAATACCCAGAGCAAAAGACAAAGAGAGAATATTAAAAGCAGCAAGAGAAAAACATTTCATTAACTACAAGGGAGCACCCACACGACTGTCAGCTGATATCTCAACAGAAACGATGCAGGCCAGATGGGAGTGGCAAGAAATATTCAAAGTGATGAATAGCAAGAACCTACAACCAAGAATAATCTATCCAGCAAAGTTATCATTCAGAATTGAAGGGCAGATAAAGAGCTTCACAGATAAGAAAAAGCGAAAGGAGTTCATCTACACCAAACCAGTATTATATGAAATGCTGAAAGGTACTCTTTTAGAAGAGGAAGAAGAAAAAGGTAAAAGACAAAAAATTATGAACAACAAATACATATCTATCAACAAGTGAATCTAAAAATTAAGTGAATTAAAAATTTGATCAACAGAATAAACTGGTGAATATAATAGAATCAGGAGCACCGAAAGGGAGTGGACTGATAATTCTCAGGGGAAAAGGGTGAGGGATGTACAGGGAGAGACTGGACAAAAATCATACACCTATGGATGAGGTCAATGGGAGGGAGGTAAGGGCAGAGGGAAGGGTAGGAGCTGGGTGGAGGGGTGCTATGGAGGGGAAAAAAAAGAGAAACAAATGTAATAATCTGAATAATAAATATTTAATTAAAAAAAAAAGAAATAGGGACATTGTCTCAGTTAATACTAAGTTTCTAACTGGGACACTGGAGACATGATACTTCCATCCCATGAGACAATGGTGGGAGGCAAGTGTGCTTGTGAGTGGGAGGTAGGGAGGAGTTCAACTTGGTGAAAGGAAATTGATATTCTTGTGCTATATCCAGGTGGAAATATGCAGTATGCTATTGGATGTGACTCTGAAGCTCAGGGAAGTATTTGGAGTTGAGATTGTAGACTTGGGAATTATCAACCCACAGATAGTATTTAGGTTGGTGAGATCACTCAGGAATAGTAAGAGATGCTTGCTTCTCACAATTGTCTCAGGGGACGCTAGTAAGAGGGGGAGGAAAGCAAAGATCATTGAGTATGATAGAAATGGGGATGGTGAAGAACTTTAAGTGAAGAAGGATTGACAGTGCAAAATACAAAGTGAGGTCTCATAGGATTAAGATGGAAAACAATATCTAACAGGCTGGGCAGATGGGAATATCTTTGTACCTCTGGTGATAGTCCTTTTACATAAACAGTAGTGAAAGAAGGTGGTGTGTTAATTGGGCTTTTAAAGTGAGTCAAGTTTCAGGGAGTTTAGAGTATTCCTGTTTTCATGCTTGAATTGACTTTGTGTTGTCTCTGGGATATCAAGCTTACCATAAATATTGTTATAATGATTCAGAAAAATTTACTCAATCTCCATTCTAAATAATAATCAAAGTTATATACAGAGTCCATTACTTGAGATAGCTCAATGTATTACTTTTTTACTTCATGGTTGTACAAAAGTGATACACATTCTGTCAAAACCGTCCTGTGAATTTTGAAATTTGACCTTTTCCCAGGCTAGGGATGTGCAGTATGATGCTCTCCTGTAATGGTGGGCAGCAGCAGTGCCAAAGATCCTTGTTGGCCAGGTGATTTCAAGAGGTAACAGCTGATACTCTACAGTGTACCGTGTTGTCAATGTTGTTTGGATATTTGTTCTGAGCATTTTTAATGAAGGCTAAGCTAAGCTATGATGTTTGGTAGATGGATTGTATCAAGTGCATTTTCTACTTACAATAATCTCAATTTACAGTGGGATTATTAGTATATAAACTCACTATAAGTCGAGGAGCATCTCTATCTCAAACTCCTAGCTAAGCCTAACCAACATGGAAGTCCAGAAAAAAGGCTCTTCTAAATTAATTTAATAAGCCAGTGACTGTGGGGATACAAAAGGATGCTTTGTATAACCTTTTTATTATTCTGATTTTAATTTCAGTATAACCCTCTCAGAGTGAATTATTGACATCTCAATGTAAAGTGGGTTCTTGAACACTTCTATCATGTTATTAATTTTTCTTTATAGCATCTTGCATCTATTTCCATACCCATCCATTATAAAGTAAGATCCAGAGAGGAATCTGTGACTGTCTTGATCCAATCTGTATCCTAGACACCTTGAATGGTTCCTTCTTGCAGGAGTATTGCAAAATGAGTTATCAACAAATTTGTGTTAAGGGCATAGATGAAGGATCTCATCTGAATTTTATAGACTTAAATGCTGATTTGATATCAATAATATAATAATCAGAGCAAACTGAATGTTATAGTGTGCCAGAGATTGTGCTAAGTACATACTGTATCCTTCCAACACCAATCCAATGAGATAAACATTAATTTTTTTCTTCTTAATAGAAAATGCACTTGGGGCTTTGAGAAGATAAATATTTTATCTACTAATAAAACACTATTACTTGATGGAACTTGCATTTAAAAAAAAGAAAGAAAATCAAGGCAAATGGTCAGGTCCCAACCAAAGAATAGGGAGAGAGCAAGAGTGTGGACACAGGGAGAAAAAATAATTGAAGCCATTTGCTCAGTGAACTGTGAGGAGGTCGTTTCCTGGTATTATTAATCTCTGGATTATTTCATTATACCCTGGACTTTTCATTTCCTCCATCAGCTCTGTAACCTATTTGTTCTATGAAATTATTTCTGTTTGTATCTGCTAAAAGGTTTCTTTTTTTCTTTTTACCCACCTGGATCCTCAGCTCCAAATCTAAGAGAGAGGAAAATGGTGTTGTTTACTGTCCCTCTAAAACCCAACAACCCTCTCACCAGTATATTAGTTTAGATTATGTTATTTGAAAGCAAAATGAAGTTATACATTCCCAGAAGGTGTGTCTCAGTGGTTGAGTGTCAACCTATGAACCGAGAGATTACGGTTCCCAGTCATGATGTATGCTCAGGTTGTGGGCTCAATCCCCACTGGGGATGTGCAGGAGGCAGCTGATCAATGGATTCTCTCTCATCCTTGATGTTTCTATTTCTCCCTACCTTTTCCTCTCTTAAATCAATAAAAATATATTTTTAAATTTAAAATAAGAAAGCTACACAATTTGAATTTAAGTATAAAGAAAAGGAGCAGGTTGAGAATGTCTTGCAAATAATCTGGAATGGCTAACTGAACCCAAGGCAGAAGGACCATCAGACTTCTCAAAGTCTAAAATCTACAAGTGGAAATGAGAAACCCTGCACAGGGAATTAGCCATGGCTGTCCTCTCTGCTTCTTTAAGCACCATGTTCTATTTCTGTAAGCTGGCTTGCTCTGTTCCATGAACAGAAGCCAATCCTTTCACCCTTGAGTATTCACCTCCCTGGGGCAAGAGTCCTCCTCTCAATGTCCATATCACCTCTTTGGGCATTTTGCCTCGAGGAGGTGAAATTGGCTTTGGGTCAGTTTCTCCTTCCTGATCCAATCAGTGGGCATTGAAGCAGAGCTCAGGGAGCCCGTTCCTGGCTGTGGATCTGCAGGACCAGAGACTATACAAGGACTCACTAGGAGCTGGGCCTGTAGCTCAACTGGGGGCAAATCTGTTCCTTAGGAGACATCTGGGATGTTTGAAGACATATTTGATTGTCAAAACTGGGTAGGTGCCAGGGTTGCTGCTAAATATCAAAAACTGTCCAGTCAAGTCCCCACAACAAAGAGTTATCTAGCCCAAAATGTCCACAATGCCGAGGTTGAGAAACTCTAAGCTGAGCTAACATTTCAAAGTGAGAATGAATGCGTACCAGCTAAGAACTGGCAAGGGTATGGGGGAGAACATGAAAAAAGAGGAAGAAGAATGACAAATAATAGTTGCTGCATTTAATGAGCATTTACTGGGTTCCAAACACTGTATTAAGTGACCAATATCTTTTCATTGATTCCTCACAACAATCCTATAAAGTAGGTAGTATTGTCAGTTTTATGAATCACCAAATAGGACTGTCTCCCTCTAAAGCTCATGTTCTTGACTAGAAACTAAAAGGTGAGAATGAGCAATCACCCTACCTTGTGAATTGGATCCTGTTTTCACCTAAAGTAGCTATAAAGCTATAAACAGTTTCTTAGAGCTGAACTTGTGAGCCTAAAAGTAACATTAAATAATATCATTGTCATCGCTGCTGCTGGGAAATACTATACAAGTGACACTCAGATAATGCTGTCATCAAATGGACTTTCATATAACATAAGCAACTAAGCAAATACACAGGCTAATGTGAAGAGGAATAAAGAGCGGGAAACCCGGGCTGACTTTCTAAACTCTCTAAAACATAATAAAGCTTTCCCAACACCAAGGTGCCCAGGCTTCCTCCCCTCCCAGACATGTAAGCCCTGCATTCAGTTTATGCTGAGTCCACTTCTACACCTTCAGATAGGAATAAACACACTCTATTTGTAAGATTGTGATGAAGATTAAACTCAGAAATGTGTAGACTCCAAGAGTCGGCAATCAGAACAGGTATGGCCCACTTTTGTAAGTAATGGCTTATTGGAGAACTGCCATGCCCTTTTATTTATTTATTTTCTATGACTGCTTTTGTGCTTCAACAGCAGAGCTGTGTTGTCACACCAAAGACAGAGGTATGACCTGAAAATCCAAAAATATTTCCTGTCTGCTCACTTCCAGGAAATGTGTGCTAATGCTTGGGATGAAGTGATTCTGGCATATAGCATACAGCGCAGGGCCCTCCCTTCTTCCAGCCGATGGGAGACTGGATCTTTCTATCCACATGGGAGTATTTTCTCTGAATTTTTTTGTTCACAGATGTTTTCAAGGTGGTCCAGCCAAACTAGCCTTGTGCACCTTCCAAATCACTCCCTATAGCACAGGGTTGAATGGCACAGTGAAAGACACACACATAAGAACACATGTATCCCCAGGAGATGGTTCCGTTTTGTTTTGATGGGCAGGTTAGGGAGTCTGGAGTACTGATTACAAGGCAAGGTAATCATGAGAAGCTAGGATGGGGAGGGGAGGTTCAAATCTTAGCTACTGGGCATGTAAGTTTTGTAACACTTTGGTCAACTTTTTTCAAATCTCTGGATATCAGTTTTATCACATGGATTAACTTACAAAAACTTGAAATAACTTATAAAAGAACTGAGCAAACATGAAAATGTGATAAACAGATGTTATAATAATACTTTGGTTCCACATGTAATTACTTAGTACTTATTAGAGACATAGTGTAGAGTAAGTCTCTGCCCACCCCCTCACCCCCGCACATCCTCACCTCCTGAAGAAACTGAACATTTTCTGTATCTTCGATCCTGTTCTAAGTGCTTTATTTGTAATAACAAATTTAGTGTTGACCACAACCCTTTAAAGTATGCAGTATTACTGTCAATCTCTGCTGACGGTAAGAGAACTAAGGCATAGAAAAGTTGAGGAGGTTACTGGAGGTCACACAGCTAAGGTAGGCAGAGATACTGTATGCACTATTTGTCTATGTACAGAGCACGAGGTTTTCAACAGCACACTCAGCTCAGTGGTTCATTTGCAGTCCAGATGGCATTTGTTGTTGAGGGTTCTGGAGTGTGTGCTGAACCAGGCGGCATCAGAGTCAGCCCTTAGCATGGGATCTGCAGGGTCTCTAGGAAAAGGAGGTTATGACCAACATGAGTCATATACACCTTGCTTTCAAAGGTGTGTAGGAATTCTCAGTGATGTTTGGAGAGGATTTCAGATCCTAGTTTCCATGGTGTGTGTGTGTGTGTGTGTGTGTGTGTGTGTGTGTGTGTGTGTAATAGAGAGAGAGAAAAAGCAAAAGAAGCCGAAACCGGTTTGGCTCAGTGGATAGAGCGTCGGCCTGCGGACTGAAAGGTCCCAGGTTCCATTCCGGTGAAGGGCATGTACCTTGGTTGCGGGCACACCTCCAGTAGGGGGCATGCAGAAGGCAGCTGATCGATGTCTCTTCTCATTGATGTTTCTAACTCTCTATCCTTCTCCCTTCCTCTCTGTAAAAAATCAATAAAATATATTTTTTTAAAAAAAGCAAAAGAAAAGTTCATCTAAGACCAGAATTGCATTGGCACGTATTATGGACTTAATTGTGTTTCTCCCAAAATTCATGTGTTGAAGCCCTAACCCCAACAACTTCTTATGTGACTATAATTAAAGAAATGGGTAAGTTAAATGGAGGCCATTAGGGGGTCCCTAATTCATAAAACAGGTGCTCTATGTTAAAAACAAAATTGAACTAAGTACATTTAAAGGTGTAATTGGCTTTATTAAGTGAAACATCTAGCCAAAACCGGTTTGGCTCAGTGGATAGAGCGTTGGCCTGGGGACTGAAAGGCCCCAGGTTTGATTAGGTCAAGGGCATGTACCTTGGTTGCGGGCACATCCACAATAGGTGTCGTGCAGGAGGCAGCTGATCAATGTCTCTCTCTCATCGATGTTTCTGGCTTTCTATCCCTTTCCCTTCCTCTCTGTGAAAAGTCAATAACATATATTTTTTAAAAAAGTGAAGCATCTAGAAAATAGAAGGATGCACTGAGGGGTTGTACAAAATGGAAGGTGTTTATAGGAAACAGAATAGGGCAAGGGGGCTATTAGTGAAAAAAAAAGAAAGCTTGTTTAGAGGAGAAGAGAAAGAAAAGTGTTTTTATTGTGTAGATTGGCTCTTTTTGTTATGGGGGATGGAGAGGTCCTATGTGACAGGTTACTTTGCTTATGCTTGACCATAAAATTCCATACTGGTTAAGATTATGTTTCTGGGAAAGGTTTAAATTGCATTAGATCACACATTAAATACAGGTTTGGTATCATAGGCTTTTAGCACAACTGACAACATTTTAAGCTTGTGCTTTTGCTTTGTTCTTTTTTTCTTTAACACCTGCAAGAAAACATTAGGACATAGAGGGAAACACCTGGGATGTATACACACAAAGGAAGGACTTAGAGAGGACATGAGTGGGAGGACACAAGAAGGTAGCCATCAGCAAGCCAAGAAGAGGGACCTCAGAAGAATCTAATTCTTTCCACAACTTTATCTTGGACTTCCAGCCTTCAGGACTGTGAGAAAATAAATTTCTGTCATTTAAACCAGCCAGTCTGTGGTACTTTGGTATGGCAGCCAAACAAATGAATAAAGTAATCCTTTGCTGGGTCACTTTCATCTGTGCCACTCTGCCACACACCAAAGAGCAGACCTGACTTCTGGAAGGTGAAGGGGTGCCACCAACCGAGAAATGCCCACTCTGGGGCCAACAAGAAAGACTTGGCACGCAGCAGAGAGTATGAGGTGATGATGGTATCTGCTGTAGCAATGCCTATTTCCAGAAATTGCTGCATCATAAAGAGCAGTGACAGAGAAAAATGGACCCAGCAGAGTAGCAGGAGGAAGCGGCTGTGGCCAGTGGAGTGGCAAAGAATCCAAAAAATGGTAGCATATGTCACACATGACTCTGGAGATTCTAAAAATTCTTAAGAGGGGATTTTTAGGAATCCAAGTCCGTGCATTGGTGGTTCGGGGAAATAAGACAGAAAATTAGGTATTAATATCAGTGCTCCCACATACATACCGAGAAGGTGGTAAAGCTTGGGGAAATTACAGTTCCACACAGCAGACATTTATGAAGATCTATCTGAAAAGCTAAAGAAGATGCATTGGAAAAAATAGACTGACAGGCAAATAATGGTGAAGGAAAGTGAGGACACAGGGAGAAGATCTATGCAAGAAGTAGAAAGGGAGGGCCCATGCAACTAGATTCAAATCACCTAGCCACTTCCCAGGGTTATCAAAGTTCTAATTAAATCTCACTTAGATTTCCATCCTCTGTAAATAGAACATGCTTTATAGTTGGTTTGTTAAGAAAGCTGAACTTTATTCATGATCATAAAGGCAGGAATTCAATGGCATGAATAAAAAATTCACTACTTGGAAGAAAATAATTAATAGATTATAGAAAGAAAATAAATTGATTTAAATGAAAAAGGAACCAGTCATGTTTTTGTTTGTTTCTTAAGGAGGGACGCAGAATAAGAGGAGAGAGTCAGTATGAATGTTCTAGAAATAGAAAGAGAAAAAAATGTTGTCCTTCTTAAAAAGGGGCACAAAGTTTGAACACCCAGCTTACCATCCAAACTGAAAGAATACAGGAGAAGGCTTCTGTCTCCACTCTCATCAGGGTGCTGGTGTGAGTAGCTAGAAGGTTGCCTGCTCTAAAAGATTGAAACACAGGCCCACTGTAATTAGAATTTCTCTACTCCTTCTTGTATGTAGTGGAATCAGCAGGTCTTTCTAAGTAGACTCTTGCCTTTCATTTTCAATCTTTGTCCTTGATTAAAAGTGGATAGCTCAAGGACAGAAAGCCTCACTCTCAGGGAGAGTTTGATTGGCTTTCTCAGAGTTTGATTGGCCATTCCCTTCCCCCATTCCTTTCTCCACAGGCAGGTATCTCTTAATTTCTATGGGACCCCATTAGCCTTACAACCAGAGGAGCAATGGGCAGCAGCTGCTCATCCCAAGCTAACCCTCTGAACCTGTCCCCAAGGCTCCTTTTTCTCTGACTTCCCAATGAGCCAAAGCAGCCCAGCCTAGACTCTCCTGTTATTTGTGCTGTGTCCTTGTTTCATTGTCCTAATTTTTGTTAAAGTCAGTAAATTCTTGCTTTTTTTGCCCTAGACTTGGTCTTTTGATTGAAATCTTTCCCTCAAGAACATAAGAACTGAGGACTTCTTGTCATGCCAGTAATAACAGAACAGTCTGAAATGTGGAATAGGCTACTTCCACAATCCACGTGTGGTGGATAAAAGTTGGGAGACAGCCAAAACCGGTTTGGCCTGTGGACTGAAAGGTCCCAGGTTCAGTTCCGGTCAAGGGCACATACCTTGGTTGTGGGCACATCCCCAGGAAGAGGTGTGCAGGAGGCAGCTGATCAATGTTTCCCTCTCATCAATGTTTCTAACTCTCTATCCCTCTCCCTTCTTCTCTATAAAAGAATCAATAAAACATATTGTTAAAAAAAAGTTGGGAGACATATCAAAGCTGCAGTGGTCCACTCTGAGGATCAAGGGGCCTGGGACTTGCGCCAAGCCTCTGGCCCAGGGTTCCAGTTCCAGGAGGAAAAGTTGCCATAACTTATCGCTGTAAAAAACAGTGAAGATTGTGGCTGAGGGAGATGCAGGATCCTGGAGTCCCAGGCAGTTAAAAGGGCCTGTACATGAACTCAGATTTCCATCCTCTGAGCACCAGAACTGAGCAACAGCTGGAAAGGCACTAGGGACATATAGGAAAAAAGGGTAGACCTGAGAGGGAGCAGCTTTCTCCCAGATAGAAGTACTGGCAGAAATCATACTTCTTTTACTGGGCCCGCCTCCCACAAAGCCAGCCCACGGGTCTGAGTGTTCATCAGTCTGGTTCATACTATTGGCCCCACTCTGGTGATTCCTGAGGCCTCACCCACCCAATTTGCAGACTTACCCAAACTGTTTCCAGTGACTTTTTTATATGAATGACCTGCTTTGGCCTATACTTCATATTTTCCTGAAATCTCTCAAAAAAGCAGCATCTGGACTCAGTGAACCCCGTATCTTTCACTAAGTAGTCACAGCTTCAGCACTAGCAATAGCCAGCCTTGGTTCACAGTATAGCCTTGCCTAGGCACCTCTATGCCCAGCTCTGCAGATCACTTTATTTCTTGTGCCATTCAGTCTATTTGCATATTAGGGTCATATATATATCATACAATGGAGTATTATTCAGCCATAGAAGGACATACAATTCTAAAAATGCTACAATACTGACAAGCCTTGAAAATATATGGTAAGGGAAATGAGCCAGACACAAAAGGACATCTCTACCACCACCTGATCTCATCATGCTGCGAAAGTCTGGCCCTATTTTTCACTCCCCATGGCCTCTGCTGCAAAGACCAGCTCAAGGTTCCACCACAAAGCTGGCTAACTGTTGGCTCACATGGACCCCTGACTTTGTCAATTTTAGAATCATTTTGATGGGCTACATCCCTTATAAGCCTTACTAAGCCCACCGATTGTGAAAAACTCCTAATTGTCTAAAAATGAAATTTATTGCTGCTATGGTCTGAACATGTGTGTCCCTATAAAATTAATGTATTGAAACTTAACCCGCAAAGTGATGGTATTTGAAATAGGGTCTTTGGAAGGTGATTGGGTCATGAGGGCAGAGCCTCAAGGATGGGACTAATGCCTTATCAGGAGGCCTGAGAAAGCTTCCCAGGTGCTTCTGCCATGAGAAGACACAAGTTTTCTGCCTGGAATAGAGCCCTCAGTCTTCAGCTGACAAGGCCAGAATGATGATTTTGGACTTCCAGATTCCAGACCTGAAAGAAATAAATCTGTGTTGTCTTTAAACATTAATTTTTTTTAATAAAATAAAAAATGAACTAAAATAAAAATGTTCAAGTTTTAAAAGTTGTTTATACTTTTGATTCCAGAAATGATAAGTATTTCTTGGAGGTCAAAGACAATAGCTTTCCTACTTTTCTCCAAAATCACCCAAATGCAAAAAGAATAAGAAAAGTCACAATGTATTTTTCAATGAGCCTAGGAGAGAGCCGAACAACAGGAAAGGTGGAGGAACTGCAGGAGCCAGGATGATACTCTGGGCTGCAGATTTTTGAACAAGCCCTCCAGTACACTCTTCTAAAATGAGAGCCACATTCTACAACACAAAAGTCAACTTGTACTTGTAATATGGAAAAAGTGCATGCACTGGTGACAGGAGCTTTTACACACATAGTTTGACACCAATAAGCAAATAGGTAGTGTTGAATAATAAATCACATAGATAAGACTTTTTGTGATCATAGCAAAGGGATAGAGAGAGAGAGCCTTTCAGTGTGAGCAGTCACACTGCTGCCTCACTCCCTTGGCTAAGAGTAACTTGGGACTGAAAAAATATGAACACAGAATGTTAGATTATAAGTAAAAATTTTGTTTTTCTGAAATATAGTCTTCAACCCTCAGAAGAAGCAACAAAAACATATACAAAGATACAAAAAAAAAAGGACATAAAGAAATAAATAAGAAAAGCAAATAAAAGATTAAAAATACTCACTGGGATATTTTCATACAGGAGATGAAAATTGTGCCCAAGTAATTCTTCATGTACAGCACTGCATAGCACAGAGATTCCAGAGCACAGGGACAACTTTCTCAGACAATGGAAGCAGTTAGAATGTGTATGAGTAGAGTTCAAGAAAGGTGAAGAAGAAATAATAAATTCTTCAAAAATGTGAAGACAAATTG
The DNA here is from genome assembly GCA_004026805.1 of Lasiurus borealis. NCBI lineage: Eukaryota > Metazoa > Chordata > Mammalia > Chiroptera > Vespertilionidae > Lasiurus > Lasiurus borealis. The sequence goes on along the minus strand of PVJN01043974.1, from coordinate 2,254 downwards.
GAAGTAGCTAAAGAGAAAATAAATAATATTGAAAAATAGAGATACATAAAATTAAAAAATAAATAACACACATCTTATCTTTTTAGCCCAAGTGAATCCAAATACTAAAACTGATATTTAATCTTCAGAAGAATTTGTATTCTTTATTATCAAAATATCATGCTGTCCTCACTGAAATGATGTAGGATGTCTTTAGCTATTAGTATATTAAATTGATTTTCTTCTCTAAATTGCTCTAGAATGTTAGATACTTTCTCATCCCCATTGTCAATTTCTTGTTCCTGTGATTTGTTTTCAATATATCTGCTTCTTACATACTTCTTTGTACACATTTTCTATTTTAATATCCTATGAGTTAAAAATATCATGTAGTCAAATATAACCACTGCCTAATAAAAATTGATATCTACTTAGCAATTACCTTAGTCCCTGGCCTGTTTATATAAATTGCATAGAAGTTGGCATGTGGTATCATAATAGCAAAGGGCTTTTCAGGAACCCATTTTGCTTGAAATTATATCTTAAATATCTGAACTGTCAAGAAAAATATCTTGAAAAATAAAGTACTGTTTTATTATGATTATATAGGTCAATAAAAATTATCAGTTGTTCTAGTCACAAGTTTTCCTCCCTCCCTCCCTTCTTTCCTTCCTTCCTTCCTTCCTTCCTTCCTTCCTTCCTTCCTTCCTCCCTTCCTTCCTTCCTTCCTTCCTTCCTTCCTTTGCCTTTCTTTCTTTTTTAACTAGAGAATGCAACCTTACTCTATGAAATCACTAGATTTATATAAATAAAATTTATGGAATAGATTTTTAGAAAACTACTAATGGCTATCAGTGTCAATTCAACATCAACAGGAATTCCCAATTTGGGGGTCAGTGAAGAAGGAGACTTGATACAGTGCAAACAGCTTAAATGTAGAAAGCACAGCTGTGATGCAGTGCTTGGGGAGCTGGCCCTTTCCAGCTAGACCACTCTGCACTGCTCAGTCCACTCTGCTCTGTTCTGCTTTGCTTTAGTCTGCGGACAGGACAACTCTGCTCAGCTCTTGTTCCAGGAGATGCCTCTGTGGTTCAGCTCCAATCTAAGAAGCAGTCTTCAGTTTGGGGTGAAAAGGGAAAGTGCTCACCCAGAGCGAGAGGGGAGCAGACTTATACAAAGAAGTTCCTACCCCTGATCCCTCATTGGTCCAACCTCGTGCAAATGAGGACTCCAAATCCTCACAGTTTTATCCAAAAAGCACTGTCCTGATTGGTCAGAGTGGAGCCCCTCTGATTGGTTGAAGATTTTGCACAGTTCTGATTGGGGACTGGGGAGGTGGAGGAATGGCTGTGGGGGAGGAATGATGGAAGGGATGGTGTGTGGGGCGGGGCAGGAATCTCAGTCTTATTGGTTTAATATGATTCCAGGAACATATTTTGACACCAATAAGCAAATAGGAACTCCTTTGTAAGGGCAGGCTCAGAAGGCAGGAACACAGTGCAGGCAGGAAATTCAGTGTAGGGGACAGGCATTCAGTGCAGGCTCCTCCCTGAAATTCAGCTTGTTAGAGATCACTGTTTAGAAATAGGTGCCAGGTTCTGTTCTTAAATTTGAGCTCAGTTAGCCACCAGGAGCCCTTCTTGGTAGTTATCTTCTTTCTCAGAGTCAATGGAGCTATAATGTAATGAACTACTTGAAACAGGATTGGATAATATTGTGGTCAAGCAATAAAGTTCAAGACTCAAGCTGACTGGAGTCAAGTTCTGGATCTACTAATTATTATTTAGAAGACCTTTGATGAGTAATTAAGTATCCAAGTTTCAGTTTCCCCATCTTTATACTAGGATAATAAAAATGCCTACCTCAGAGGATTTTGGCCTGGGGATTGATGCACTTTAAGTATTTAGTGTAGTCTCCTCTGTAGTCATAGTAAATATGCAAGAAATATGAACAGAAATTATTCAAAATGTTACAGTCTATCTAAAGTTTATAATACTTATGTAAAATAATTTAAGAAATAAAACTATATTCTGGAGGGTTATAAGTAGATCAAAAGCTGGTATCCAGAAAAGTTAAATTGAAAGGGGGTAACAGTGGTGTGAGCAGCATGGGACATGGAGTGTGATGCTGGAGTGTGGGCAGGGGCAGAGGGGGATCTGAAGGTGTCACTGAAACGGGAATTTTTAGGGTGAAAAAGACAGGCTTAGGAAAATTTAGAAATTGGGGGACCTTGGAGGAAGCACAGGGCTGCAGACCAGCAGAAAAGGCTTATTAA
>PVJN01043973.1:0-17538 GCA_004026805.1 Lasiurus borealis | reverse complement strand
ACACCACACACATACCACACACACACAGACACACAGACACACCACACACACACACACACACACACCACACACACACCATACAGACACACACACACATACCACACAGAGACACACACCACACACATACCACACACACACATACACACAGACACACACACCACACACACACCACATACACCACAAACACACACACACCACACACAGACACACACACACACACACACCACACAGACATACACACAGACACATACACACACACACTCACAGACACCACAGAGACACACACACACACACACACACACAGACGCCACACACACAGGTGGGAGCACGATTAGCATAACGAGGAACACAGGGAGCCGGTGGGCTGGCGTGGGATGGGTGTGGAGGGAGTGGCTGAAAAGGAGGTGGGGGATTTCACCTCTGGAGGTCAGGTCCAAGGCCCCGGCTAGACTCCATTCCAGGGGCCACGGGCACTGCACGTCTGGGACAAGGAGCGGTGACAGGGATGGAGGGGGTGCAGACAGGGAACAGGTATGGAGACTGAGCTCCCCGAGTCTCTTTAGAGATGACGAGGAACCACCGAGGAAAAGCAACGGAGAGAACAGATGAGGAGGAGAGGAGAAAACAAGAAGAAAGGAGAGAGGGAGGGAGGGATCAAGGGAGGAGGAAAGAGAGGGAGGCAGAGAGAGAGGGAGGAGAGAGAGGGAGGCAGAAAGGGAGGGAGTAGAGGGAGGCAGGGAGGGAGGGAGGGAGGAGAGGGAGGACCCATGCACAGTGTTCTGGCTAAATCAGGTCAGGGAATACCAAGCAGCCCTGGACATTCACACACACACACACACACACACACACACACACACACACACACAGGCCTTCCTGTGCCTGCTCCTGAGGACCGGCTGCGGGGAGCATTCTGGATGCTTGAACACTCACCTCCAGCTGTGACAGCAGAGCACAGACTCTCCTGTGTGTTTCCCGGCTTTTGGCACATAAATAAAAAGCACACCTCTGCCGGTTCCTTTCTTTCCCGGAAAGCCTGCCGTTCCATGAATTACGAGTCGACGTCTCGCGCGCAAATACATCTATTTCACTTGAGGTTTTGCAGCCTGTCAGACGCGTCCGCCGGCAAGAATAATGAACCGGGCCCTTGTGCCGGCGTGAATGAGGACCTTCTCAATTCAGAGAAGAGCCTGCATTTAAACGTCAGTTACAGAGGTGACCCCCCTCCCACCTCCAAACCACTGCCAGAAGTGAAACACAATCTGCCTGGCCGGCGTGGCTCCGCGGTTGCCCATCGACCTATGAACCCCGAGGTCACGCTTAGATTCCCGCTCAGGGCACAAGCCCGGGTGGCAGGCTCCATCCCCGGTAGAGGGCGGGCGGGAGGCAGCCGATCCAAGATCCTCTCTCATCACTGATGTTTCTATCTCCCTCCTACTTTCCCTTCCACTCTGAAACCAATAAACAATATTTTTTTTTTAGCTTTTTAACAATAAAATAAAAGTTGAAAAGATCTAAAGTTTAAGCATGTAGCGGAAACTTTGTGAAAACCTGATATTCGTTCCCACCCGGCCCTCATTGGGGTGTTTTGGACACAGACTGGGGTACAGGTTAGTAATGACCTTAGTGGAGCAGAGGCTAAAGTGGGGATTATGCCTCCTGAATGCACGTGTCATGGTAGAAAGAAAAATAGATTTTATGCAACTTGCTAAACATTTTAAAGTTTTTATACAGTAAAGTCATTAACCAGCTCCAATCTTAAATCTCAAGGGACCCCCGCATGAAATGATTAACTCTCCTCTTCCAGTACATCTCGCCCAAGCAACGGATACTCTGCAGGTGATGAAGGAATTTCGTTTTCAGATCCAGTCCTAAGCAAACTAACAGCGAAGGCCGGGCCTGGAGTCTGTTTGTGATGGTTTCTTTCCAAAATAAACTTGAGCCCAAATCCCGCTGTAAGTTCCTGCCTCCTCCCCTTCCCGCTGCTGTCTCTCTCCCCCGCCGCCTCCCGGGCCTCCCTCCCGCAGCTGGCTCCCGGCCCCCGGGGGTCTGCAGTGCGAGTTCCAACCCCCCTAAAAGCCCCGAATTGCTGAGAAATTGTGGAGTGGTCCCTTTAGGCCCTGGGGCCTGAGTTTTTGGGAAAAACAGAAAGAAAGAAAAAAACAACATCAACTTCAGAAGGAAGTTCAAAGGTAAAATGACTAGAGACGATCGGCTGAGCGTCGCCTTTGGGTGAGAGACTTCCCTTTCCCCATCTCCACCTTGGTCTCCCGTTTTAATCCACATCACCGATACTCTCAACCGCAGGACACCATACTTCTGGAAAGGCAATTCTAGGTGCAAACACGCAGGCGCCTGGGGCTGCGCCTCTGTGGGCCCCTGGCTTCTGGAAACGACCAGCTGGCCCGGTGCTGTCAGTCTTCTGAGTGACTCCACCCGCCCATGGCGGCTGGTCTTGAAATAAAAACCCACTGCAGGCAAGAAGTCAATGTGTGAAAACCTTCAGCAGCCAGGCTGTTTCCTACTACTGATGCCCACGAAACCCACATGCAATCCATACACAATCCACACACCACCCACACATAATCCATACACAACCCACACACAATCCACATGTCACCCACACACAACCCACACACAATCCACATGCCACCCACACACAATCCGCATATCACCCACACACAATCCACACACCACCCACACACAATCCACATGTCACCCACACACAACCCACACACAATCCACATGTCACCCACACACAATCCATACACCACCCACACACAATCCACATGTCACCCACACACAACCCACACACAACCCACATGTCACCCACACACAACCCACACACAACCCACACACAACCCACACACAACCCACACACAATCCACGTCACCCACACACAATCCACACACAACCCACACACAATCCACAGACAACCCACACACCATCCACACACCTCCCCCACACAATCCACATGCCACCCACACACAATCCACACATCACCCACACACAATCCACATGCCACCCACCAAGGGGTCGGAGGCAGTGAGGCGCTCCCACCAGTGGAGCCAGGTTGGGGTACCTGGATCGGTTGCCCAAGCGCAGACTCTCACTCCTCACCAGAGGCAACAAGGGATTGCTTTCCAGCCCATTTTGAGTCTGAGAATTTGGAAATCCAAAATGGAAAAGAAAATCAACATCCGGGCAGTCAATGTGGTGTGAGCCCAGCGGGAAGGGAGAGGGTGCCGACAGGCAGCGTTCGGGGAGCCCAGGAGCCCGGCACCATGTGGCGGCACCACCGGCTGGGAAATGAAAGTCACAAAGAGGAGGAGCTTCTCAGTGTGGGGGATGTCGCTGCTGTGTGCACGCAGGTGCACGCCCTCCGCCTCCCGCGCTTTCCTCTAGACCCCGGGTCCTGGCTTCCCGGCGAAAGCTCCTGGGAGCGAGCTCAGGACGGGACCTGCAGAAACCCGCCCTTATAAGCCAGGAGCGTCCCCCGGGTTCCAGGCCACGTGTACAGACCCCGCTGAGAACTCGGCCGGGCAGGGTCTGGCACACCCTCCGTGCTTCACTGTGATAGAGGGAGAGAGGATTCCAGAAGCAGGTGGGGGCCGATCAGACCCCGGAGGCCCAGGCAGGAAAAAGCCGGGGACAGTGGTCAGGTGCTACCTGACCCCGCCCCGCAGGCATGAATCCTTTTTGTGTGAAATAAACCCAGGGACATGTGGATTGCGTGTGGATTGCATGTGGGTGGCATGTGGTGCCAGGGCCCACGCTCAGCAGTCCCGGGCAAACAGGCATCTGTAAAATCTCCACAGAGCACACACGTGTGGGTTTCCGTTCCGCTCCAACAGCCACTTCCGTATGGACTACATGGAGTGCCTCAAAAGTGAGCCGACTGCTGGTATATTTTAAAAGATGGCTGCATGAGGTTGTAAATATACTAAAAACCACTGAATTTACACCTTGCAAGGGTCAGTTTTAAGGCATATAAATTAAATCTTATTTTTTAAAAAGGCACCCCAAACCCAAACTGTGATTTCACGCTCATTTTAATGATTCACGCACATGTTTTCTCCGCAGGAGCCTCTAATCTCAGAAGCCTGCCTTCCGTGATGGATTCTGGCTCTTGGTACGTGAAAGTATCAGGAGTGAGTGTGGCACGTGAGGGAGGCTGAGCAAGGAATGCGACGCGGTCAGAGATGGGAAAAGCCAACACTCGCATTGACAGCACAGATATATGAGCACAGAGCAACCCACCAGCCAGAAGCTTCTCCACTAAGCCAGTGCCGGGGGCCACAGGAATCATCTGAAAGCAAAATTCAACCTGGAATACATCCTACACTTTATGATGCATATGATGCATATGATGCATTGATGGTGCATATTCCTTGCCATTGAGCTTGGCTTCCATTTACACGGTCATTGAGTCCTTCATGCCTATAGGAGCTCTGAGTCCGTCTATACATGTGCTCAAGGAGCCACGGAGTGTGGGGAGCATGCTGCGGGGTGTCTAAGGTGCCCTCGTCCGCCAGATGTCTTTGCCCTTTGAGTCAGAGGTCACACAAACCATCAGTGGAGGAAAGCGGGAAGGTTAAGGGCTAATTTGATCCAAGGTCTTTTCTATACATTTGACAAGTGAAAGGAATGTGGTGTTAACATGTAATTGCGCTTGCGACCACCCAGGGATGGGCACGCGTACACAAGCTTGTATATGGACCACGTGGTGATGTGTGCAAATGAATCGGGATGTGCACACAAGCAGAAACGGACATCCAGGAAGGACCCAACTTTTAGATCAGGGACCAGCCAGCCTTTTCTGTAAAGGACCAGACAATGAATACAGGGCAGGGCAAACGTGGGGCTACAGTTGTTCGTATGGGAACTAGTGCGATAATTAATAAATCATAAGACAAGAATGAACTGTGTTTTGTGTACTCACGACTATAAACCTACTTTTGCCCGCCCCGTGTTTCTGGCTTTGCAGGCCATGTCTTTCTTGCAACTACAGTACTCAACTCTGCTTCTAGAGCGCAAAAGCTGCTGATAAAACTTTATTAATAAAAACAAGCAGCCAAAACCGGTTTGGCTCAATGGATAGAGCGTCGGCCTGTGGACTGAAAGGTCCCAGGTTCGATTCCGGTCAAGGGCATGTACCTTGGTTGCGGGCATATCCCCAGTGGGGGGCGTGCAGAAGGCAGCTGATCAAAGTCTCTCTCTCTCATCGATGTTTCTAACTTTCTATCCCTCTCCCTTCCTCTCTGTAAAAAATCAATAAAAATATATATTTTAAAAAAATAAAATAAAATAAATAAAAACAAGCAGCGAGCTGGATTTGGCTTGCTGGCCATAATTTTCCACCTCCTGGTACAGATCAAGGAAACATGTACTTCAACAAACAGCTATATACCCTATTCCAAGGGACTCTTTCTACAGAGTTAGAAGTCACCTTATCTTCTTACAAAGTTATTAGAAGCTGGTGCATGAATTCCTGCACAGGGGTGGCTGGTGGAGATAGGGCAGAAACCCGCAGTCCAACACTGCCTGCCGCTCCCTCTGATCCCAGCCCCGCCGCACCTTCCCCGGCCTCTCGCCCAGTCAGTCGCAACTGGGACAGGCTTGCACTGCAGTGGTGCTCACCAGCTGTGAGGCTGCATCTGGCGCCCGTCCCAAAGAAGAGGGGAGGTGGGGGACTGGGATGCAATTGGTCCTCCAGGCAGGCAAAGGGATGCCCTTGCAGGCCCGGGATCCGGATCTGTCCCATCGTTCACGACAGTTGTCAGGAGCCACATGGCAGCTGCTTTTATATTCTTTCTTCCTCCAGAGCATCTAGGGAGAGGAAGCAGCCACAGTGCCCAAGGCCGACTTCCAGGAGGCCAGCCGTGCTGCTGGGATTGTGCCAGTGGCACAGGTCCATCGGTGCCTGGTCTAGTCTCTCCAGAGATTGGACCTGAAGGACTACGGAGGGAGTGAGTGGCTGCCACCTGGCTGGTGACTGCCAGGATGGGTAGGTCAGCTGAGTGGCACTCCCGCTGTGGGAGCACACAGACCACAGGGGGCAGCTCCTGCATTGAGTGCCTGCCCCCTGGTGGTCAGTGTGCATCATAGCAACCAGTCGATCAGTCATTTGGTCGCTTAGGCTTTTATATATGTAGATGAGACATATTTTAAGCTCCTGATGGTCCAGTGTCTACTAAGAGCACTCTTGATTTCATCTGTACTGTACGATGTAACGTCCAAGTCCAAAGTCACAGTTGCATGTACAAGCTGGCCCCAGAGGCTGTCCTCAGGATGCACAGGTCTGCTTCCTGTCTGCCCTCCTCCTGTCAGGCTGTTGGCTGTTACTGCCGGTTTTGTCTTTTTGATGATCTCTATCTTCAACTGGCCATTTCTGACCTGCTCCGGCCAGCTCAGCATACAGCAGGCCTGGCTGTGAGGACGAGACGTCTCTCTGGGGAGTAAAGGAGCCTGGGCCTGAGCTTTGTCCCCTCCACGAGGCTACTCCCTGCCTGTGGAGTGGGCTCTGACGCTTCCCTATTCTCCACACTCCGGGCTATTCCATAAGTAATGTGCGGGTGAGATGTTACTCCTGTCTGTGCCTGTCTGTGCACCTACCTACCTACCTACCTACACACACACACACACAAACGCACTCACACACACACACATCCATGGCCTTTTAGTTATCATTCAACAAATAGTAATTGTGTTCCTATGTGCCAGTCACTATTCTAAGTACTTGGAATTTATTAGTAATAAATAACCAGAAAAATGAAACACACACACACACACACACACACACACACACACATGAAAGCAGCCATGAAGGAGCTTACACTAGAGCATTACGAGATAGATCATTAATCCTACAAACCATCTTGGACCTAAAGTAGAAACAGATCGAAATCAGTAAAGACACAAGGCTGTTCACTTCCCCCCACCCTCCAGTACCCCTAACTCACCAGGCTAAATGACTAAGGATCTTTATTTACAAAACTTCTAAATCCCTGCCCCCCTCCGACACACACACACACACCACACACACTCACACACACACACAGACACACACACAGGCGCAGAGCAATTAAAGTCCCTTCTGCTTACCCCCGAAGGCCCGCCCACCCCCATTTCCTCTCTGCACCTCTTCCTGCCTCCTTTCTCCCCACCGGGGGCCCCCTGGAAGCCAGAGTCAATCGTGAACTCGCTAACAGACTGCAGGCCAACAAGCTGACCTGCCATTCCAAGCGGCAGCCCGTCCCGGAGTCACTGGGAACTGCTTATGGGAGTGTTAATGAGGCAATAAATTCCTGGGAGCCGGGAGGGAACCCAACCCCTGGCCGGGGGTTCGGTTTCACTTAAAATCCACTGCTCAGCAAAGCGCGGTCTTTGCAGTGTAACGCGCTGCCTCTGCGGTCCCCGAGCATGTGGGGGAGGAAAGGTGCGACCTGCAAGGCGCCAGCAGCACGCCCGGAGGAGGGCGGGCCCAGCGCGGGCCCAGACGTGGACAGGACAACGGAGGGAACGACGAAGCGACGGAGCGCCACGTGCCTCCCAGAGCACTGCCAGGTGCCAGTCCTGACCACAGAGACCACTCCCCCTGTGACACATTCACAGACCACAACCCCCTCCCTTCCCGGCGCTGGTCAAGGTCGCCACGACCTTCACCAAGTGTCCAGATCGACCATTAACCCCGGGCAAAACGTGCACCACCTACGTGCCTCTGCCACGTACCCTCACCGCTCCCCACTGACCCACGGGGTCCCGTGCAGGCCTGGCCGTGGCCCACCTGTCTGCTCCCTGCGGGGCATGGGTGGTGGGTGCTGCCTAAGGAGCGTCCTGGAGCACAAAGGTAAGAGCCAGAGAGGAGGGCCGCCCTCCAGGAAACGGTGAGCGGGACATTCCACTCTGACTCCCTGGACAAGCCTCCTCACTCCCTGTTCAGCCCCTTCTAGATCCTTCTGCCTCATCCAGTCCAAGGACGCTACTTCGGGTTAAGAAAACCAACGTCCTGCAGGCATGTGCAGGAGAGCCGGATGCATGAGGTGGGAGGCCGGGCCGGGGAGGCCGAGGCGAGGCCGTAACGGGAAGGGCCGGCCAGCACCGGGGCGGGCTGAGAGGAGGGCACCACGCCGTGGCCTGGCCTGGGCGGTGAGGCAGCCACACTCCGAGGCCAGCTGGGCCGCAGGAGCCAGGAACCGGGTGCTGGTCACAGTGTCTGTAGGCGGGAAAGGCAGGCGCAGGTGGGAGCGGCCGGACACACGCTACCCCTTGCCGGCCGCCTGCCCTGTCTCCTGCTTTCCCCGGATGACCGGACCCGGCAGCCTCTGGACCACGCTGGGGACCCCACCGATGTCTGAGGGCACACGCTTTGCAAACACCCAGATCTGCGTTCACATCCAGCTCTGACTCGGCACACACCTGGCCTGGGTCCAGCTCCGTCCTCGCTCTGCACATGGTTTGCTCACCTGCCAAGGCCAAGGGGCAGGCAGGCAGGCCCACCCCACAGGGTAATGAGGCGGACACGCAGCGATGATGGGGAGCGCTTGGCCTCGGGGGACACAGAGAAGCTCAAAAGTGTCCCCATCCCTAGACGACCCCACCAGCCACCCACTGCGAACGGCACTGCCACCTCCTTCCTCCCCCCGGCTGTCTGTTCCTGCTCCCTGGCCCCCCTATGCCTCCCCAGATGACCCTCCTCCTCTGGGGGTGCCCCCGGGGAGCACTGCGCCCGCGGGGTCAGAGATCATTCCTCTGGGAAGGCCTGGGTGGCTCTTCTGAAGGCTCCTGCAGGGCTGCTCGCCCGCCCTTCCTTCCTGTCCCTCCCCCCCCCCAAACACTCCCCTCACCTCCCACTCCCAGCCCTGACTTCTCACCTAAGTGCCGGGGAGGAGGGGCTGCGGGAGGAATGTCGCTCTTTGAGCAGACATCTGCTTCCAGGGCCATAAAGGCCCAGGTGCGGTGGCGGAGGGAGGGAAGGCAGGGGCGGTCACCCTGCCATTAATCACGGGCTACGGGGACTGACAGCGGAGCTGAGACCAGGAAGGAACCTTTAACGACATTCCTGGGCACCGGGAGCGAGCAAAACACCAATTAAGGGAGGAGGCAGCGAAGAGAGAGACGCTTTGAATATGTCCGTGCAGATGGCGAAGCCGCCTCGCAGAACTCAAGGTGAACTTAAAGGGGCCGCTGCCAATTAAACGCCACCGTGGCCCCCGCACGGTTTCCTGTCCCTCGCAGAGGGGTGACAGGGCGCCGCCAAACTGCCCTGCTCCCCCTGAGCCCCTAATAAACCCCACCCGCCTCCCGGAAGCGAAAGTGCAGGCTCCCGTCTTTTGGTTTTAATCGTGGTAAACAGACCTAGGGTGGGACATCTGAGACCATGTGTAAGTGCACAGTTTGGTGCGTGAAGCACATTCACACTGCTGTGCAACCTCACCACCGCCCTTTCCAGATGCTTTATCACGGCACCAGCCCCCCGCCCCATCCCACCACCACCCTGCTTCCTGGCTCCATGAGCGGGACTGTCCCAGGAGCCCCACAGGAGCGGGCTCTCGCAATGCTCGTCCTTCTGCTGCTGGCTTTTTTGAGAATTATCGCACAGGCCGACTCCCTGACCCACTCCTGCTGGGAGGGGTGTCCCCCAGGTGTCTGTGGTGTCAGGTCACCTCCGGGCGGGAGGCCAGCCCCCTCCTTCAGAACCCCACTCCTGCCTGGTCCCAACTCAGGTTTTCTGTCTTTGTTGGGGTCCCCCCACCTCACTTATGCGCATGTCTTTTCTGTCCCTGAACTGGAAACCATTAGGAAAGTGAGTGACTGAGTCAGACCCCCTCTGGCACCCTGCCCAGGCCCTCCCCCACGCCGGTGTCCCTGCCTCTTGTCCCAGGCTGTCTGCCTCGAGTTCTAAGCTCTCGCTCATCACCCGCCCGGCCAGAGGGGCTCAGCGCTCCCACTTCCTGACCCCTCCTCAGGCCTGCCCAGGTGGGGTCTGTGCTCTAAGAGGTGACGTCCCCGGCTGGAGACCAGAGAGGACTGTATCCTTGCAGAAATCTCGGGCTCCTGACATTAAATAAACTCTGATTACATATTCATCACTCCACTTTTTATTTAGCAAATACCTCCAGGTCACCCAGGAGAGAGTGGAGATGGGAAGGAGGGACTTCAGAGAGGTGAAGTGAATGCTGAGTGGATGGACGTGATGCCCATCACCAAGGTCTCCAACCATTCAGTGGGAAAAGGGGGTGGGGAATAAACCGTGTCATTCTGTGTGGACGGTCTGGACTCCAGACCCTTCACAGAGCTGCTCCCGTGAGCCCATTCCACGCATCTCGCCTGCTCGGGTTCAAATCCCAAGAAAGCCCATGGGGTAGGGGGTGGAGTGTGGAGCTTTGCAATGACCAAGTATTCATAAAAGCCATTCTGGCCCCACCAGCATGGCTCAGTGGTTGAGCATTGACCTATGAACCAGGAGGTCACGGTTCGATTCCCAGTCAGGCCATATGCCCAGTTGCAGGCTTGATCCCCAGTACTGGGTGAGCAGGAGGCAGCTGATCAATGGCCCTCTCTCATCATTGATGTTTCTCTCTCTCTCCCTCTCCCTTCCTCCCTGAGAGCAATAAGAATACAGTTTTAAAAACCCACTCTGCCCTCTGATGCACAGTGCGGCCATGCCTGCTTCCCGCTCTGGCTGCATTAGCGACAGCTGGTGGCTGGCAGCTCTCAGGATCAGTGCCTCTCTGAGCCCCGGGCCTGGTGAGTCAGGATGGAGCCCAAGCCCAGGATGAAGTCAGTGAAAACCCTGCAAACGCCCCGAGGAACCAGCCATGGGAAATAGACCAGGGACCAGGGGCCACCTCCTTCCTGCCCCCAAACCAGGGAAAATGCAGACATGGCTCCAGCTTTTCAGACTGACACTCTGCGGGCCTGTGCATTCAGCCGGTTTTATCCAGTGATATCCAGATGTCTGCATTTTAATCCTCAATTTAGTGCCTTTTGCACAGAACTGTAAAATGACAGAAAATTGGACAAAATTGCCCTCTAACAGATCCTAAGACGGTAATAACATGCAACACGTCACAGAAGGTGCCTGGGTGCAGAGCTGCCGGAGACAAGCCCCTCACTGGGAGGTGAATGAAAGACCCCAGTTAAGTCCCCCGCACAGCTCCCCCACCTCTTCCCACAGACCCGGGAGAGACCACTGGCGTTGTTAGAAACCCTGGTGCCATCCTCGTCAGGACCAAGGCCCTGAGTGTGGGGACTGGTGGACAGTGGTCACAGCACCACAAGTGCCAGGTCCTTCTCTGGTGGCACCTGGGCCTTTATAAACTGGCCAGGGGCATTCCCACACTCCTGGACTCAGGGCGGTCACAGTGCTGCCAGCTACTCTGTGGGCTGCATGAACCACATCACAGACACAACATGCGTGAGGGCCAGAGGCTTGGAGCTTATCACAGGCATTCAACTGAGCTATATGCTTAACTTGCACAGGTAATCCTATGTAATAAAAGAGAAACATGTAAATTGACCGTACCTCCGCTACATTCACCAGCCAATCAGGAGTGAGTATACAAATTAACCCGACAAAGATGGTGGATTAATTTGCATACACAGCTGCCGGTCAGAGAACAGAGCGGGAGAGCCAATGGAGAGTGGAGTTGATTGGGGAATTTGGCTCCCCAAGATGCCAGATGGAGAGTAGAGAGGGAGAGCTGGAGGTTTGGAGGATTTGGCAGAGCAGGAGGCTGTGGGATGGAGACAGAGCAGGAAGGGGTGCACCAGGAATGCTGGGAATCGTAGTTCAGGTGGCAGGCGGATCTCCTAGACACTAGAGCAGCAGTTCTCAACCTGTGGGTCGAGACTCCTTTGGGGGTCACCACCACATGAGGAACTGTATGCAAGGGTCATGGCCTTAGGAAGATTGAGAACCACTGCACTAGAGCAAAGTGAGCCTGGAGCAAGTTACTGTTGTGGTGGGGGATGGAGGGAAAGCAAAGGTGAGAGACAAGAGTAAAATCAGAGTGTCCAGGAAAAATTAAAGGGAAGATATCCTAAAACTTCCAGGAAATCCCCACCAATGAAGCAAAGAAAAAACAATGCCTCTGCTATTCTGTGAGCAACAAACCAAACTAGGTTGGGGTCTCAGACAATTCGCTCATATGATTGCAAAGACAGACAGAAACTCCCGGATTGGCGAGGGGTCCCCGATTGGAGAGGGGGACACCCCTCCCAGCAGGAATGGGTCAGGGAGTCGGCCTCTTATGTTAGGCTGAGGGACCCACCCTTGTGTACAAATCTCCGTGCACTGGGCCCCTAGTTAACACAGGACAGGCCTGTAAGACACGTGAGACAGCCTTACAACTTCTGGCTCTCATTGTCTTGGCCGACTTTGGAGATATATTTGTGAATGAGAACAGTGGATTGAAAGAAATAAACCAGAACAATAAGGGGCCTGCGTCCTAGTATAACCCCTCATTCTTGCAAATGGGAGGCCTGAGACCCAAAAAGGACATAAATGGCCCCCCTGTGGCTGTTGCAGAAGTGAGGACGGCCAGGTCTCCGGTCCCCCTGGGGGCCACGCCCCGGGCCCTCAGCCTGTCAGCCTGTGGCTGGGCCTCCCTGCCTTTCCTCACCGGCACTCCCCTGACGGCTGTGACAGGCCCAGATAGCCGGCTCCCTGCCACTCTTCGCTCCAGCCTGGCGGACGGGTGACTGGCGTGTCCGGGATAAAGACATTCCTCCACAGACAGGTGAGACCGACGCTGACAGTCACTCCTTTCTACAAGTCACGAGTTGGTGAGATCTGTTTTATCGCAGAAAGCATATAAACAAGCATCTCTTTCCCCGTTGGCCTGGTGCAGGGGTGGCAAACTGCGTTTCGGCCAAGGGCCATTAGGATATTTACATCATTCTCGGGCAATACAAAATTATCAGCTTAAAACTTAGCCTGCTTTATGGAGTCAAACACTTAATTAGCTCACCCCTAAGGCCTCGGCAGGGCCAGATCACGTGATTTTGCAGGTTTTGTACCGAGGACCGGACGTCCCCACCCCTAGTCTAGTGCCTTAAAGACACTGGGAAGTACACTTAATAGAAAAAAAAAAGGCTAAAAGCACGTCGATGTTTTGCAGACAATTTAGTAGAAAAGATGTCAGAGGCAAGCTCCCTCACAGTAAATGCTGTGAAACTGATTCTCAACATCCCAGGGCCACCGAGCCCTCTGGGGTCAGGGGTCAGGACTCATGGATCCCAGGCAAGAGCCTCTACTGCACCCTGCAAATGTGGACCCTAGGAAGTCTCACAGCTAAGAGCTGGGAGGAGGCAGGGAGAGAGACCAGACTGCAAGGGAGGAAACAAGAAAGAAAGAAAAGGCAACTAAAACAATCTAGGTAATAACCAAACTGAATAACTACGGCTCCTTCACACTTACAATGTGTGCTCTGAGCACCTAAAACGATACCCCTATATACAGAAAGGCTTTTTTATTCAAACCCGCAAAACTGTTCCTTTTACATAGATTATGAGTGGGGTTTGTGTGTGTGGCATGGTGGGGGGGAAGGAGGGGGTGTGGGGATAAAGGAAGAAACCTTAATGATTCTGACCAGAGATGGAAGCTTAAACTTCGGGCTCTCCGTTGGGTCCGAATGGGTCTACATTCTTTGATTTTTATTTTTCTCCGCTTTCTCAATGTTACCACTGTGTGAGTTTATCACAATGAGGTTAGATGACGCTGTATTTTTGTTCTGAAAAGCCCTCTGATTGGCTAAGACTGGAGGTCTCACATAACTTGATTCTGTCCTTGGTCCCAAGATTGCTGTGACCTTAGCATTTCATCTTATTTTTCTACTTCTTCTGGCCGTAAAGAGTCCGACAGCAGAGAAAGGAAGAGAAACGGTGAGAGGGAAGGAGGAAGGAAGACTGAGAGATGAAGGGGGGCAAGGAGAACGGCTCCCCCTAAGCCTGGGCCTGAGTCTGGATCTACAGGACCGACAAGACTGGGACTGGGCCAAGAGATGACTGTCAAATCACCCTCCAGTCCCATGATGTTTCCAATTTTTTTTTTTTTTTTTTTTTTTTTTTTTTTTTGCGTATAAGATGAGTTTTTAACCCAGGAAAATCTTCTTAAAAGTCAAGGATCGTGTGTGTGTGTGTGTGTGTGTGTGTGTAGTGTTCCTTGTATAAATATATCACAACTTATTATGACATCTTATAGGGCAGGTATATCCCAAACTCTATATTTTAACTGGAAAAGTTGGGGGTTGTCTTATACGCCGGAAAATACGGGTACAGTATATGGATTTGTCAAAACATGAATGCAATTTTTAGGGACAGAGAAACGCCTGACGGATCTATGGAAACCGAAAGATTGTCCCGAATCCGTTCCTGTGTGAAAAGTGAGCCCGGGAGCCAGGCTGCCTCCACCCTCACCAGCTGTCTGTCCTCTCACCACAGCCTTGGCACGCGTGCCCACTTTCCTTGGCCTCTGCGTGGAAGGCAGCCTTCCTGAGCACCAGGAGGTGCAGGAACTGTAAAGAAAATGCCCAGAGCCGGTGCCTGGCTGTCCGGGAAGCAATCCCACAGCCGTGGGGTCTCGGGCTGAGGACAGGACAGCCTCCTGGGTGGGAAAAGAGAAAGGTCCATTCACTGAGCGTGTGTGCACACTGACCCCCGTCCGGCCATGCTGCTGCGCTGCTAAGCAACCCCGCGCGGCCCACCTACGAATCGTGTGACCGCTGTTTCTGCTGGGAAACGGGATTCACACAGCCTCCTTTCTTCCCACACAGAACACCTCTGTGGCAGCAGAAACCAAGCCAAGAGATAGAGTGTCGCTGTCGATGACTCCTGTCACATCTGGAACGCGTCAGTCAGGTTCAGGGTGGGCCCTGCCAAGACCGCACCTCGCCGGGCGGAAATTCAAGCTCCCCCAGACCGCGGAGGCACCTCTCCCTTCGGGGTCACCCAACTGCGTCTGCCCAGCTCCGCATCAGGCCCAGGTTCCCACGTGCTCTGCTCGCATTTCCTCGCCCTCCTCCCTCGCTTTCCTCTCTACTTAATAAGCGAGTGAGCAGCACCGGTCACAGAGCTTTCCAGGCAGCCCCCAAAGAAGGCGGGGGTCACGGTCAAGGCCACCACGCAGTTCCGGTTGGAAAACCTCCATCACAACCTTCACCCTACAGTCCTCCTCGGACCTGGCCCAGGGGAAGCGGCCCCAGCAGTAGCTGGGTTGGGCGGGAGGAAGCGCCGAGCCTGGAATCAGGAGGTGCGAGCACTGGGCTCTCCGGCTTGTCTTGACCGTTGCCAGCGTCTGAGGCAGAGTGGCCTTCATGACCACAGGGAGCTGGTCCTGACGGAAGTGACCCCTTCCCTCCACTGGACTCCAGCGTCTCCCCCCCAAACCGGAAGGACTTCCAATAAGACTGGTGGTTTTGTCATAAGGAAGCACCTTAAGTATTTAACAACCATAAATACTTCAGAAATCTATCCGTATTGCGGCTCTGCCTATAAATGCAGAGACATGTAACACGTAATGATGATTTCCTTAAATGCTCTTTCCTGCCAAAACTGGTTTGGATCAGTGGATAGAGCATCGGCCTGTGGACTGAAAGGTCCCAGGTTCGATTCCAGTCAAGGGCACGTATCTTGGTTGAGGGCACATCCCAGTAGTGGGCATGCAGGAGGCAGCTGATCAATGTATCTCTCTCAATGATGTTTCAAACTCTCTATCCCTCTTCCCTTCCTCTCTTAAAAAAATTCAATAAAATATATTTTAAAAAAATAATAATAATAAATGCCCTTTCCTACAAAGAGATAATTAGCCCACCCAAACACTGTCATTTAGTCAACAGAATACACAGGGGAACTTTTAGCCTCTTTACCGCTCTTAATGTATTGCTTGTTACACGTCTATTATGGGTCAGGAGCTGTGTTATGTGACAGGGACTGAAAGATAGATGATGAAAGGGCTGTATCCCATTGCTCCAGAAACACCCAGAAACAACCCAAATAGCATAAACAGTAGGTGGGGGGATAGAAAAATGGCCATTTTGTGGGTGAAAATGGTGAACAATGGCAATTTCATGTGGTTCAACTTCACATGGGTACAAATTCCGGTGGGTGTACCGAGGAAGACGTGATTGTTCTCCCTTGGATGAGTGTGTGAGGACACGGGCAACAGATGTCAACTTTCTGAGGAACATGGTATCTTGGGTCCCGTGCTGTGTTAAGCTGGCAAGACCATGACAGTGATGTGCCGAGTCCCTGGCCGTGTCTCCTGCCTGGCCCTGTGGGTGGTATCTCAGGATGGAGCACAGGCCAAAGATCGTGCAGGCACCAGAGTAGGAGATGTCTCTAGTCGAGGGGGATATACAGGTGACCGGGGCACCAAGCGAAGGAGGAATGGTCAGCGAGAGAAAAGAACGTATCTCAACCCAGCGCACTCGGCTTCATTTGACCCTCCCCAGCCTCTGTAGGACTTCTCTCTCCGCAGATTCCCCAGCCCCTCGCAGAGTTTTTCTATGACGTTGTGAGTTGTGTATGAAACACTGTCAGTTTCTTGTTCACCTGAAAGAATTATTTTCCTGCCAACGAGTCCACCTCAAGGTTCTATAAGAAAAAAAGTCAAGCCCTAACCGATTTGGCTCAGTCGATAGAGCATCAGCCTGTGGACTCAAGGGTCCCAGGTTCGATTCCGGTCAAGAACATGTACCTTGGTTGCAGACACATCCCCAGTAGGGGGTGTGCAGGAGGTAGCTGATTGATATTTCTTTCTCATCAATGTTTCCACCTCTCTATCCCTATCCTTTCCTCTCTATAAAAAAAAATCAATAAAATGTATTTTAAAAAAATAAGAAGAGTCAATGTCTTGAAGATCACATGTCCTCACCTGACTTCACTTACCCCCTTCCACTCTGCCCACCACATAGTAGGGCTTATCCCAGGCCCAAAAACATACTTCCTGCTCAGCTGGGTCTGTGCAGCATCCAGACCCACTGTGCACTATCTGCTCCTGCAAAGAACTCTGTAAAACTGTACAGCACAAAACACAGCTATGGTACATATACACACATGAACCTGGGTGCTCCTCAAAGGCACACAGTAGGGGCTTAGTAAATGCTTTTGAGCAAATGAATGAATAAATGGGTAGATGGACTGATTAACAAGTTACCAACCACGTGAATGGGTGGTTCTGTAGAGAGTGAGCCCCTGGGAACCTTTGTTAAGGTTGTTGAAGGACACTGTCCTGCACAGAACCGTCCTTAGAAATCTAATCCAACAGGCCTGTTTGTGGTTCAGAGGAAGATACCGCTCGCTCTCCCCAAAGACGCCGAGATAAATGAGGAGGACCCCTGAGGGACCTTCTGAAGCCTTGCCTTTCTTATTTTGGTTGATCCAATGTTTGTGAGTTTTCCCAACTTGTCCCAAATTTGATTATTACAAAAGCACGTGAAATTATGACCTTTATCTATAACGACATTCTTTCCCCCATATTTCAAAATGGTGATAATATTTTCAAGTCTCAGGAACCATAACCTCTCTCCACCACGTTTA
>PVJN01043972.1:0-17527 GCA_004026805.1 Lasiurus borealis | reverse complement strand
AAGAGCTCCATGAGCACCGTCTTGACGGCCTTGGACTTGTCGATGATGGTCTCGGTGCCCACCTCCAGCCGGCCCACCGCGTCCCAGGGCAGCCGCGTGCGCTCCATCAGCTGCTGCACCACCGTCAGGCACAGCGAGTTGATGTCCTCCTTGACGGAGCAGAAGCCCATGCGCGTCTGGCCCAGGCCGGCCGTGTACCGGCCCGCCTCCACGTTGTTAAACTTCTCCAGGTCGGTCTGGTCCACGTATTGGGCCGGGAAGTACACCTCCAGGGCCAGGATGCCCACGTCCTTGGGCCAGGTCTCCGTTTTGGCCAGGGGGACCGCGGGGAACGTGGAAAACCTGCCGGGGGAAATCGCGATCGCAAACAATCCCACCGATGGATGGCCGACACCGGTGTGGCTCGGTGGATGGATAGAGCGTCGGTCTGCGGACTGACAGGTCCCGGGTTTGATTCCGGTCAAGGGCATGTGCCTTGGTGGTGGGCACATCCCCAGTGGGGGGCGTGCAGGAGGCATCTGATCGATGTCTCTCTCTCATTGATGTTTCTAGCTCTCTATCCCTCTCCCTTCCTCTCTGTACAGAATCAATAAAATATATATTTAAAAAAAAAATCTCACTGATGGCCAAAACCGGTTTCGCTCAATGGATAGAGCATCGGTCTGCGGACTGACAGGTCCTGGGTTCGATTCCGGTCAAGAGCATGTTTCTTGGTTGCAGGCACATCCCCAGTGTGGAGCGTGCAGGAGGCAGCTGATCGATGTCTCTCTTTCTCTCTCTCATCGATGTTTCTAGCTTTTGATCCCTCTCCTTCCTCTCTGTACAGAATCAATCAAATATATATATTTTTAAAAATTCCCACTGATGGTCTCCAGCCAGTTTCCTCAAAAAGCAACACAGTCCCGGCTGGGGTGGCTCAGTTGGTTGCGTGTCCTCCTGTGCACCAGGCGGTTGCAAGGCCGATTCCAGGTCAAGGGCAGAGGCCACGGGGGCGGGGGGTGGGGTGATTGAACAGGGAAGGGGACTCGGAGTGGAGACCGAGGGGCGGAGGGAGACAGCCCCTGAGAAAAGGCAGGCGGGGACCACGAGGTGCGAGGTGGGGGGCACAAGTCTCCCCTGGTGTTAAAGGCAGGGAAGCGCATCTGAGATGGGAGGGGATCTTCGGCTGCCTTGAGAGCAGTGCAGGCTGGATTGGGGGGGAGGGCGAGGGAGGGGTAGACCAGTAGGAAAAAGAACCCCATGGAGAAGGTTCGGAATGCTGGTCAGGCCCCGGAGAGGGGGGGATCAGCTGTGAATACACCCACAAGCGAAATGTGGGCCATAAATGCCGAGACCTTGGCCCAGGACGCTCAGGAGGAGGGGCGGGTCCGTGAGGACAGGGAGGTGGTTTCTTGGTGGGCGGCCAAAGGCTGCCGACTGAAACCAGCCAACCCACGTCAGTCCCCTCCTCACAAACATCCAAAAACAGGTGACGTTTGAGCATTCTGAGCTGGGACATTGGACCTGAACATGAGGCGGGGGGAGGGGGGGAGGGGGGAGGGGAGAGGAGTGTGAGGACGGTGCTGGAGAGTTCAAAAGAAGGTAAGAAGGCTGGAGAGTGGCCTCTGCCCCTTACACCCATCCTCCCAGGCCCCCTGGGGGCCAGGCAAGGGGCGGCACCGGGTTAAAGTCGTTCCCAGGAGCACCCAGAGAATGCAGAGTGGAAGAAAGGGCTACTTTCAGGGTGCAGGGTGGCTTCGGGGTCCTGGGGGGCTGGCTGTAGCTGTGTTACCACCCACGCTGGGAGATTTGAGCCGGACTAAGCAAGTTCACAAAGAAAAGGAGAGAAGCTTAGGTGCTTCGGCGCACCAGCAGATTGCACACACATGCACGCACATGCAACATGCACATGCACGAACATGCACGAACATGCACGCACACGCACGCACATCTTTACATCCCCTTTTGCCCTTTCACGCCATCAGAGGGCCGAGAAAAGCACCTGCGACCCCCGGTCCCTCTGACCCTCGCCGCAGTGACTTGGGTTGGCTAGCACCGCTGTTGGCACAGAATCCCCGAAGGTCTTGGCAGGGGCTGTGTGTGGGCAAAGGTGGGGATGGCGGCCCTCGCTGGTTTGGCTCAGGGGACGGAGCGTCGACCTGCAGACTGAAGGGTGCAGGTTTGATTCCGGTCAAGGGCATGCACCTGGGTTGCGGGTTCAATCCCTGGGCCCGGTTGGGGCGTGTGCGGGAAGCAACCCATCAGTGTGTCTCTCACATGGATGCTTCTCTCTCTCTCTCTCTCTCTCTCTCTCTCTCTCTCTCTCTCTTTCTCTCACTCTCGCTCTCCTTTCTACTCTCTCTAAAAATCAATTGGAAAAATATTCTTGGGTGAAGATTAACAACAACAACAACAAAGTGGGTATGGTGGCGGGGAGAATGCTGAGGTGCCATTCCTCCACAGCGGGGGGTGGGGGCGGTGACAGACACCCTCATTCCCTAACGGCAGGTGTCAGAGTCTGAGCCGCTGGGACTCCGGCTGGGAGGGCCGTCCCTTTGCAGATGAGGAGCCTCAGACACAGAGGTTAACGTGCGGAGCGAAGGCTGTGCACAAGCCTGCCCACCCCTGACCCTGGCGGGCCCTCTGCCTCCCTTCGGCTGGTTCCCGTCCCCGGGAGCCAGCTGGACAGCCTCCGGGAGCCGGGCACTCACCTGCGATGCGCCGCCGTGGGGAGCAGGCGGGCAAGCTTGGCAGGTGCTCCCTGGAGCACCCTTTTCAGCTGCCAGGCCCGCATGGTGGGAGTCAGCAGCCGCTGCATTTTCCGGAGGAGCCAGCAGCCAGTCCCGGGGCGAGGTGCCCCGTCCGGCTTTATAGAGCCCAGACGGCTGCCCCCGGAGGTCACGCCCCTGTTATCAAGGCTCGGCTGGCTGCCTAAACTGGGCCAAAGGTCTCCGCGCAGGAAAACATCCCCCGGCAGGGCAGGCAGGCACGCAGGGACGGGCGTGTGCAGGAGGAGAGGGCAGAGGAGGGGAGGGAGCTCCCAGCCACCCCCTTTCCCGGGCTCCGGGGCAGCCTGACAGGTGCCCAACCGCCTCCCGGGGTCGGATGCTCCTGGTACCGTATCCTAAGGGAACCCCCCCCGGCCTGTCTCGGACCCCGGCTCCTCCTCCTCGGAGCCCCTCTCCCTGGGTGGCCCAGAATGTTCTCGGTGGAGTGAGCTGTTCCTGTTTTCATGGGTAATATGCACCAGGAGAAAACGTCTTTCGAAACCCAAAGGAACGAATCTTTTCATAGGAGCCTTTTGTGCAGCTGCCAGTGGGTGTTGGCACACGGGCACGGGGCTGGCATCAGCAAGGGTGTGGAGCTCGCTCAATTGTTCCTCTCTCGTTTTTTTTTTTTTAAATATATATATATATTTTTAAACATTAGTTCCAAATAAGGTCACGCTCTGAGGTTCAGAGTGATAGGCATTTTGGGAGGACACTTTTTCTTTTCCTTTTTTTTAAAAATATATTTTTATTGATTTTTCACAGAGAGGAAGGGAAGGGGATAAAAAGCCAGAAACATCGATGAGAGAGAGACATCAATCAGCCGCCTCCTGCAGGCCCCCTACTGGGGATGTGCCCGCAACCAATGTACATGCCCTTGACCAGAATTCAACCTGGGACATTTCAGTCCCCAGGCCGACCCTCTATCCACTGAGCAAAACCGGTTTTGGCTTTAGATATATTTTATTGATTTTTTTACAGAGAGAAAGAGAGAGGAATAGAGAGCTAGAAACATTGATGAGAGAGAGACAGCGATCCGCCGCCTCTTGCACGCCCCTCCAACTGGGGATGTGCCCGCAACCAAGATACATGCCCCTGACCAGAATCGAACCTGGGACCTTTCAGTCCGCAGGCCGACCCTCTATTCACTAAGCCACACCGGTTTTGGCCTATCTTCTTCTTTTTTATTTTTCTAATCCTCGCCTGAGGATATGTTTTTACTGACTTTAGAGAAAGAGGAATGGAGAGGAAGAGAGAGAGGAACATCAGTGTGAGAAACACCAGTTGCCCCCACCGGGGATCACATCCGGAAGGGAGGTGTGCGTGCCTGTCGCTGAGCTGCTGGCCGGAGCGGAAGAAAAACACAACCATGTCCTGACTGATTGGCTCCACCTAGGCCGAGACACACCTGGGGCCCCTCAGCGGGCCGGGTCCGGCTCTTTCCTGCACTCACTGGCAGAGTCCGCTGTGGGAGGGAAGGGCTGAGGGTTGGTTAGTGGTTAACCGATCTCTTACTTGGCAGGACTTGCCTTTGGTGATGGCGTGGGGAGGCGTTCAGACCCAGGGTTGGGGAGGGAGGAGTCTGAGGCTTGCAGGTGATCTGATGAGATGGTTATCTAAGTAAGTGAAAGGTCCCGAGAAAAAGGCAGGGGGAAGGGCGTGGAATCTCTCCGAAGAACAAACAACTCGGAGCAGTGGGTGTTTTCCTGTCTCTCCGGGCTCACCCTCCCCGGTGTGGCCTTGTGCCAATGATATCTTGCAGGGAAGGGAGCTTAGCAAGACGAGGTGCAGACGCACGGCGGGAGGGAGGGTGCCATCTTTGCCCAGGGAAGACCCAGGTCGCCCGTGATTCTCCAGGAGCAAGCCTGGCATCACCTGTCGTCCCTCCCCTGGCATTATTGTCAGCTTTCACCTTCGCACACATTTCAAACACATGATGGGCTCACAGTCATTTTCTGGCAACAACAAATAAGCCACAAAGACGACAATTTACATAAGAAACCGCCTTTGCTTTTTTTTTTTTTTTTTTGAGGTCTTAGAATTTTTTTAAAATATATATTTTATTGATTTTTTTTTTGTTTTTTGCAGAGAGGAAGGGAGATAGAAAGTGAGAAACATCCATCACTTGCCTCCTGCACACCCCCAACTGGGGAGGTGCCCACAACCAAGGAATGTGCCCTAGACTGGAATCGAACCTGGGATCCTTCAGTCCACAGGTCGACGATCTATCCACTGAGCCAAACCGGTTTCGGCGAGGTCTTAGATTTTGTTGACAGGTAATTGCATCCTTATAATTTGCATAGTATTTTTTATCATGTCAAACCTTTATTATTATTATTTTTTTAACTCGGCACTAGGGCTGTTCTAGAGGAAAAGTCGGGTCATAATCCTACAGAGTAAACAAGATCAGAAAAATGAACCGGAGTTTTAGGTGCACCGGATGGCACTCAACCGACTAGGCCACGCCAGCCAGGGCTCCGAGATTGTGTTTAATTATAAAAGGAAGATAGACTTAGTCGAATGCTTAAAGGAAAAAAAAAAAAAAGACACCTGAGATAACCACGTGAAGATTTTCCTTCATCCTATTACTATGACATAGCACACTGACCGATTTTCTTGTGTTGAATCCTGCATTCCTGAGATGACCACACTGGGTTTTAACTAGCAGTGCTCTTGTGTCTAGAAAAGTTAAATATCTATTCATGTGCTTATTGGCTATTTGTGTATGTTTTTTGGGTAAGTGTTCATTCCCTTTGCCCATTTAAAAAAATAATCAAGTTGCCTTCTTATTGAATTGCAAGTCCTTCCTCAGAGCTCTGTTGTACCAATATTTTCTCCATTTCATGACCTTTTAGCTTCCGGCGGTATATTTTAAGAGCAAACGCTTTTAATGTCGACGAATAATTTATGATTTCTTTTTTCTTCTGTGGGTTTTGCTTTTTTGTGTTCTAAGACATCTAACCCCAAGATCACCAAGATTTCCACCTGCATGATTTCTGGCTTAATCTTTTTTTTTTTTTAATATATTTTGATTTTTTACAGAGAGGAAGGGAGAGGGATAGAGAGCTAGAAACATCGATGAGAGAGAGACATCCATCAGCTGCCTCTTGCACGTCCCCTACTAAGAATGTGCCCGAAACCAAGGTACAGGCCCTTGACCGGAATCGAACCTGGGACCTTCCAGTCCGCAGACCGATGCTCTATCCACTGAGCCAAACCGGTTTTGGCTGGCTTAATCTTTATGCCCTCAGCTCACTCTCCTGTGCCTTCACCCACGCAGTGACCAGGACGACTTCACACAGAGTAAGTGTGATGGGAATGTGTGCCACACGTTTGAGTGAGAGCTTGGAAGGCACCTCCCTCACCACCCTGTCTGCATTGCTTCCCGTGGGCTCATGCACGGGCCAGCAGACACACACACACACACACACACACACACACACACACAGCTTCCGGGAGCCCCCGTTTGTCGTATGCAGCGGTCCTCCTAGTCCTCGTCAGCAGCTGTTGGGACAGCTGTGTGGCTCTCAGCGAGGACAGCTGCGTGTGCTCAGCACAGACGCCGGGCCCCGTTCCAAACGCCACCTGTTCCCACGGCTCTAACCCTGAGGTTCCCCAGGAAGAAGCTAGAGGCTCTCCACCTCCTGCAGCCGGCGGGAGGCAGTCGCTCCGATCCGAGAGGCCCAATTCCAAGCCTTTTGCTCTCCCCAGTACAGTGGCGTCTCGAGATACGAGTGCCCTAACATACGAGATTTTTGAGATACGAGCCGTCGAGCGAGCGATTTTTGCTTTGAAATACGAGCAACAGTTGAGATACGAGTAATCGCACAGATCGGCCGGCTGTACACGACCCACCAGTTTACCGCGACTCGAGCGTCTCATAGTTCCCCACGCCTCAAGGTTACGGAACGAATTAAACTCGTATCTCGAGGTGCCGCTGTATAACTGATACTGCCTTAGGCGGCGGCTGGAGTTTCATGCACATGCGCACACCTTGGGGCACCGAGTCTACCTGGCTGCTTTCTTTTTTTGGCATCAGATACATCTCCGGTCTCGGTTCAGACACTGGAGTCTAAAGTCCTGCTGGGGGTGGGGGAAGGGGCCTCAGCAGAGAGCTCCCCAAAGGATGGCCCCTGGCCCCCAGGCGGAGAACCACCTCACCCACTCGCAGCCAGCAGGGCCTCAGGAGGGCCGAGAGCAGGTGCACTGCCCCGAGTACCCAGCCAAGGGGCAGCCTGCTCTGGCTCTGAGGTCCATGGCTGTGCCTTCCCCGAGGGGCATCCCCCTTCCCAGGCACCGCATCTGCAGCAGAGGCCTCTGCGGGAAGCGGACGGCACCCCTGGATCCCGGGGGGTTACCTGCGATCCACCTGAGCGAAGTGAACCATCCCAGTCCTCCTCCGGACCATCGTGATTGGTTCAGAGGAATCACGTGACTCCAGATTCTTGGCCCAGCTGAAACCAGTTTGGCTCAGTGGATAGAGCGTCAGCTTATGGACTGAAAGGTCCCCAGGTTCGATTCCAATTAAGGGCATGTATTCTGGTTGCGGGCACATCCCCAGTAGGGGGTGTGCAGGAGGCGGCTGATGGATGTCTCTCTCTCATCGATGTTTCTAGCTCTATGTCTCTCTCTCCCTTCCTCTCTGTAAAAAAATCAATAAAATATATTAAAAAAAAAAAGATTCTTGGCCCAGGAGGCTGTCATTTGGAGGATTTGGTGCGAGGGCTGTGGCTCTCTTTCCTGAGGATCGGAGCTGCTGTAGCCAACCGTGCAAGTAGATGGGGTGGGATAATAAAAGCTTATTCTCGCCCTAACCGGTTTGGCTCAGTGGATAGCGCGTCAGCCTGCAGACTGAAAGGTCCCAGATTCGATTCCTGTCAAGGGCATGTACCTTGGTTGCAGGCACATC
Source organism: Lasiurus borealis (assembly GCA_004026805.1). Lineage (NCBI taxonomy): Eukaryota > Metazoa > Chordata > Mammalia > Chiroptera > Vespertilionidae > Lasiurus > Lasiurus borealis. Next base: position 9,871 of record PVJN01043972.1, on the reverse strand, counting down.
CCCAGTAGGAGATGTGCAGGAGGCGGCTGATTGATGTCTCTCTCTCATGGATGTTTCAAACTCTCTATCCTTCTCCCTTCTTCTCTGTAAAAAATCAATAAAGTGTATTAAAAAAAAAAAAAAAGCTTATTCTCAGCAAAACAAGGTCGAGGGATACGGAGAGAAAGTCCTATCCTGGTGGCTTGGTGGAGCTCCTGGCCCAGCTCTGCCTGAAGCCCAGATCCGCCTGTGGACTGTGCAGTAACATAACCAACACGTTTTCCTGTTTGGCTTGAGACGTCCGGCTGTCAGCTGTGACCAGAAGCTCTCCAGCCATTCCTCCCGTCTTCCAACCAGTGTCCCTGCTGGCCCGACACCCAGCTCTTTTGCCCGGAGGGATGCGCACCCATCCTCTGCGTGAGACAGAAGGAGGCGGGTGGAGGAAAAACGAATGTACTGGACAGCGACTATGGAGTGAGCCTTTAGAACAGCGGTTCTCAACCTGTGGGTCGCGACCCCATTGGGGGTCAAATGACCCTTTCACAGGGGTCTCCTAAGACCATTGGAAAATGCAGATATTTACATCACGATGCATCACAGTAGCAACATTTCATGGTTGGGGGTCACCACCCCATGAGGAACTGTATGCAAGGGTCGCGCGCGGCCTTAGGCAGGTTGAGAACCGCTGCTTTAGAGCGAGAAGCCGCGGTATCGATGCTGAGGTCTCTGCCTCTAACCCGAGAAAAGCAACGCAATAAGAGTCTCACCAGCCTGGGTGTTACCACGTTTACTTCCTGAGGCAAAGATGGGAGGGAACCAATGTGGCAGGGCAAGGAGGGGGGTACCAAGGGGACAAGGGTTTGGGCCAGGGACCCCGATTCCCGCTCTACGGCCGGTACTTGCAGAGGAAGTGCTGGCGTTTGTTGCATTCCTTGCTGTTCCAGGTTAAAAAGTCTGAAAGAGAACGGACAGCCGCGTCAATGCGCGCGGCTCTGTACCGAGCCCAGCAGCGTGTGCCGGGGGCTTGGCTGGGAACCAGAGTGGGGGGAGGAGGGGAGGGCAAAACCTGAGAACTCACTGTGGGCGTTCATCTCGGCACAGTGCCTGTTTCCAGCCCTGGGGCTGCCCGACCAGGTTTTGAATAGATACGAGGACCCGTCGATCCAGCGCCACTGCTGCTTCTGCGGGAGACAGGAGACAGGGGGGCATGCAGAGGTTAGCCCCTCCCCCACCCCCAGTCCAGCCCAGGGGTCACCCCCAGCCCCCCACAGACCAGGTGCAGCTCTGGGGCCCCTCTAAAATGCAGCTGTTGTCTCTTGTTTTAAAATATATTTTTATTAATTTCAGAGAGGAAGGGAAAGGGAGAAAGCCATATAAAACATCCATGAGGAGAGAGAATCATGGATCGGCTGCCTCCTGCACATCCCCCACTGGGGATGGAGCCTGCAACCCAGGCATGTGCCCTTGACCGGAATCAAACCAGTGACCACCTGGTGCGTAGGTCAACACTCAACCACTGAGCCACCTCAGCTGGGTTAAAATGCAGTTTTTAGCCGAAACCGGTGTGGCTCAGTGGATAGAGCGTCAGCCTGTGGACTAAAAGGTCCCAGGCTCGATTCCGGTCAAGGGCATGTACCTTGGTTGCAGGCACATCCCTAAGTAGGGCGTGTGCAGGAGGCAGCTGATCGATGTTTCTCTCTTATAGATGTTTCTAACTCTCTAGCCCTCTCCCTTCCTCTCTGTAAAAATCAATAAGATATATTTTAAAAAAAATAAAATGCAGCTTTTAGTTTAAAAAGTGGGAAAGCACAGGAATGTGTGAAAAAGGAAACATCAAAAGTCCGTCAACATCACTCATCTCCTTAGCATGTTTATTTCCAGTGTAAGCATTTTTATCGACCACAAGATGTCTGTGAACTAAAAAAACGTGGTGACCTTTAAAATGTATACCCAACTTTGTACCTTGCTTCCAACACATTTTTTTAATGGTAAGTGAAACAGGCTCTTTGTATTAAGGAGCCAGCCTTAGGTGCACTTGGTGGTTATCTCGCTGCTGGCCTTGAAAACAACCTATTTCTAGCCAATTAAAAGTGCACCTGGCCTGGCATTGAAATTATGGGCATAGCTAGTCTCCGGCCTCCAAGGTCAGACAGCTGGGGTTAGCCTTCTCACCTCCTCACAAGAGGGGTCCACGTTCCAACATGGAGTAGGGGTGGTGGGGAGAAGAGGAGCATCAACAGGAACCGTTGCGGCCCACTGAACACCCCTCCCCCTCGGCTGTTTGTGGATTTTAGAACAAGGAAAAAAAATGTGGTTTGGATCTTTAAAAGGGGCTGCATACCCCTGAGGGGGTGTGGTTGTGAGTGTGTGGATGCCACCTGCGTGTGGTGCCCTCTCGGCTGTCGCTGGCTGGCCAGCTCCATAAATCCTTGCTTGCTTACTGCCAACTTAGCAGCCTCCGTGGTCATTTGCAACTAACTGTGAAAGTCACCCCACAACAGTGAAGTCTGTCCCATAATTTACCTGAATAACTCCCCTAAGGATGGACGTTTATATTGCTTCCAATGGACAATGATTACAAACAAGATGGCTTTAGCTTTGCTCGTAAAGCTGTCTCTGCGCTTAAAGTTCTTTTCTTGGACTAGAATATCCCAGAAGTAGAAGGAATGGCCAAAGGGCATGAATAAATAGTTCCAGGGGGCTGACCTGCATGGCCAACTCCTGTCCAACATGATTCGTTTGGAGGGATTTACGTCCCCATGGAGTGGGCGGTTAGTCCATATCCTTAAAATTACTGAAAAAATATTATTAAGACGAAACAGAAGTTCGATATTTATATAACTCAAGCTATGACCCTTTAATTTGCATTTCTTTGATAACTAGAGACATCACATACTTTTTAGAACGCCCACTTTCTTTAGTCACAAATGTAAAAAAAAATGAATTACAAAACCTATCTAGTAGAAATAGATTAAATACAGTGGTACCTCGAGATATGAGTGCCCTAACATATGAGATTTTTGAGATACGAGCGATTTTTGCTTTGAAATATGAGCAACATTTGAGATAGGAGTCATCGCGCAGATTGGCCGGCTGCACACGACCCACCAGTTTACCGTGACTCGAGCGTCTCATAGTTTCTCACACCCCAAGGTTATGGAACGAATTAAACTCGTATCTCGAGGTACCACTGTATTTATTTTACCTCTGGATGAGAGCTCTGGCTGGTAGTAGTGTGAACACATAAAAATGGGAAATTAATTGTAAGGAACGTGTGCAGCATCTATGGGAACGTTCTCTCAGGGAACTGGGTGCCCGCTCCCGTGTAGACGCCCCACGAAGGGCCTGCTCACGGCAGATCCCACAGAGACCTCGGCCCGAAACCCTCACAGGTGAAGCCGGAGACCCTCGGCTCTGGCCAGGGAGCGCAGTGGCTGAGAGCCTGGTTCTGATCCGCCGAGAAGTCAGTACCGCCTCCGGTTCCAGAAACAACCACTGAGTGCACAGATAAGTGGAACAACAAATCTCTCTCTCCTCTCTCTCTCTCTCTTTCTCTACGTCCCCATCGAGTGGGAAATGGGTACATATCCTTAAAATTATTGATCAAGCTATGCCTGAAGCTTTCATTACACGGGAACCACACCTCATCCCAAGCAAGAACCTAAAGGCAAGCACTGGAGTAGTCAATAAAATATAAAATAAAAAAAAACACACATAATGGCATTTAGGAGAAAGCTTAGCTAAAAGCTTCCAACTTTAAGCCGAGATCCAATGGAGTTTTAATTAAGCGAGGTGCCATACCAAGTATGTGTGGGTGTGTGTATGTGTTTGTGTGTGTGTATATGTGTGTGTCTCTCTGTGTATCTGTGTGTATGTATGTGTGTATGTGTATGTGTATGTGTGTATGTGCATGTGTGTGTATGTATGTGTGTGTGAGAGTGTCTGTGCTGGTACAATCATTTTTTTTAAGCTGGTAATGTTGGGCTCTAAGACTGGGGAGGACTTTTCTTAGAACAAACCCTGTCCTGGAGGCCCTGGCCCCTCCGTGGGAGGCACGTGACTGGCAGGGGGCCTGGCGGCCAGGCCCGGGGAGGGGCCGGCCCTCTGGCTCTCCCCGGGGCCTCTGTGGGCGTCTGGGGGCCGTGTCCGAGTTTACCTTCTGCGGGTCGTGCAGGCCGATCCACACGGGCAGGTTCCTTTGGTAGCCGCTGATGTACTCGGCGATGGCTCTGGCTTCCGCCAGGTTCTGGATAGACGCCAGGTGGGCTCCGTTCCCGAAGGACTGGCAGTCGAGCTGCGGGCAGGGAGAAGCTGCGATGAACTAAGCTGATGTGTTCGTGGGGCTGAGAGGACCCCGACGCTTTCCATCCTGTGCCCTCCGGCCTGTGAGGATCTGAGGCCTGCGCTCCGGGCCTGGCCACAGGCCGGCTGCCTGCAGCTCTCCTACCGCCATGCATGCTCTTTCTGGAACTTTCAGCTTCCCCCTCGTCCCCTGCCTGACACAGTTCTGCCTCCACGGACAGTAACTCCCTGAGGCGCAGGGGCTGTGCCCTGTCCCTTCTCACGTCTGTGCAGCGCCCCCTCCCACCCCCCCGAGGGCTGGGCTGAGAGCACCTGCTCCCTCAGTGCTTGAAACACCGCAGCCCTCTCCCTGGGTGACTTCTCGGGGTGCCCAGCAAGGACCTCGGAGTCACACGAGGCCTGGAGCCCGGGGCCCCCCTCCCTGCTCCCGGCTTTGGGCCAGCAGGCCTTACCTCCGCATCGGCCCAGTTCCGCAGCTTCCGGAAGTAGCCGTAGCAATGGGACTTGTGGTAAAACCACCCGGTGGCACAGCTGGGCCTCATGATGATGTCTGCCCGGGAGCACAGGGTGGTGACCGGCTCTGATGGCGGGAGCCAGGCGGGCCCACCCTCCACCCCTCCCAGACCTGGAGCCCCTGCGATGGAAGGGCGGCTGGGCCCTCCTAGGCTGCGGGTTCTTTTTTAAAAAAATATTTAAAAATATATATATTTTATTGATTTTTTACAGAGAGGAAGGGAGAGGGATAGAGAGTTAGAAACTTCGATGAGAGAGAGACATCGATCAGCCGCCTCCTGCACGCCCCGCATTGGGGATGTGCCTGCAACCAACACACATGCCCTTGAGCAGAATCGAACCTGGGACCCCTCAGTCTGCAGGCTGACGCTCTATCCATTGAGCCACACTGGTTTCGGCTGCGGATTCTTTATATATATATATATATATATATATATATATATATATATATATATACATACATACATATACATATATATATATATATATATATATAATTTTTTTAAATTGATTTTTTACAGAGAGGAAGGGAGAGGGATAGAAAGTCAGAAACATTGACGAGAGAGAGACAATGGAGCCTACATTTCAGTTCCTTTCATTTCAGGTATTTGTGGAGGCTTATCTACAGCTCACTCTTCCCGTTTTCTGCCCTGGTGGATTCTAGGGTCCTGCCCCCCGCTTTGCTGACATGGTGCTTTATACTTGGTGCTAGGTCGACACCCGTGTAGGATCCATCTTTCCAACGCAAACTCCCCATCTGGTCAAGTAGGAAAGCAAGGCAGCCACGCTGGCAAGTTCTGAGTAGAGAGCTCCCATCTGCTGATGGCAAGGTGTCAGGTGTTTTACACACATCTCTCTCCACCTTTCACAAACTTGCAAAATAAGTTCAGCGGCACCTCTAGATACGAGTTTAATTCCTTCCATAACCTTGAGGCGTGGGAAACTATGAGACGCTCGAGTCGCGGTAAACTGGTGGGTGGTGTGCAGCCGGCCGATCCTCGCGATGACTCCGATCTCAAATGTTGCTCGTATTTCAAAGCAAAAATCGCTCGCTCGACGGCTTGTGTCTCAAAAATCTCGTATGTTAGGGCACTCGTATCTCGAGGTACCACTATATTATAATCTCCATGTCATGGATGATTTGACTGTGGCTTACAGACAAGGCTGGCATCCTTGGTTCTAAATCCCCCGCATTTATTTTCATTTACCACATCACAATGTCTTTCATTTTTGTCTTTAGCACCTATTTCTTAAAGCGCCTAAATGTTTTGAGGGCAAATGGAGCCGGCTGTGCTGTGTGAGAGGCACAAACCCTGGCCGTGGGCTCTGCTCCAGCCGAGGGCCCCATACTCACCAGCTAGGGCTCCGGTGCCCGCCACCAGCAGGAGCAGCCACGCGCTCTTGGAGGCCATCCTCCTCCGCTTCCCCGGGGACAGACAGACAAGCTGCAGAACCTCTCACCGAAAGGATCTCAGGGCCCTGGTCGGCGTTCCCCGAAAGCTCCTGGGTTTACCTAGATCCGCAAGCTGAGCACATGGGCGCTGGTGAGGCAGAGCCAGGAATTTTTAGGCGCCAAATCACATAGGGAAAACAAAAATAGTTTTCCTGAGATTACAAACAAAAATATTTTTCCAAGATTATACATGGAAGGGCCTCTTCCATTAAATGTTTAGGAGAGTGAGAACATTGAATTTATGAGGTGTTTGTTCAGATTTGCAAGGTCTCTGGGCTGGTGCCAGGGACCTAGCTATACTGGGCTGAATGGTTTAAAAGTCCATGTGGAGCCGAAACTGGTGTGGCTCAGTGGATAGAGCGTCGGCCTGTGGACTGAAAGATCCCAGGTTAGATTCTGATCAAGGGCATGTACCTTGGTTGTGGGCACATCTCCAGTGTGGGGCGTGCAGGAGGCATCTGATAGATGTTTCTCTCCCGTTGATGTTTCAAACTCTCTATCCCTCTTCCTTCCTCTCTGTAAAAAATAAATAAAATATATTAAAAAAAAAAAAAAAAAAAAAGGCCATGTGGAGACCTTAGGTATATTGTGGAGAGCCTGCCCCTGCTATTCTCAAGGGCACCGCCAGAGGGCATCGCAGGCAAGATGCCTCACAGATGAGGAAGTAATTAATGGGCTTGCTGTAGACAAGTCAATCAAATCAAAGCAGTGAATTGTTCGGTGCTAAGTTTAAAAGTGAATGTATGCTCTTAACACCCACAATTTACAGATGAGGAGACCGGAGGCTGACGGGTCTAAAGTCATTTGCTCATTGTCACACAGCTACCACCAGATTTTCTGATTCAAGGGCAACACTTTTTAAAATAAAAGTTTGTATCTTGTTCCACCATCAAACAGCGTATGCTAGGAAGTGAGAAGTAAATCCCATCTCCCAGAGATAAACACTTTAGGGACTAGCTTATAGACCTCTTTCCATAGTGTATTTTCCGGCGTAGAAGACGACTTTTTAACTCAGGAAAATCTTCTAAAAAATCTTATACGCTGGGTGAGTATATTCTAAACTCTATATTTTAACTGGAAAAGTTGGGGGTTGTCTTATACACCCAGTCGTCTTATACGCTGGAAAATACAGTACATCTCTCTGCGTGTGAGATTTTACATAAATGGAGTCATATAGTCCTGCAACCTGGTTTTGCTTCTTAGAAACGAATTGATTGTAATAAATCTCTTCCACTTGTGTGATTTGTATGCTGCTCCGATTCTTTCTTTAGTGTAAATTCACACACACAGGGTTCTGGCTGCATCGAATGTGGGCATTGCTGCATTGATAGCCTTGCTCAAATGCCCTCCACCTGGTCTGCACTGTACATCCCACTAACTGCGCCCTCAATGAATGCCTAACCTGTCTACTGCGCTCTTGCTAATTTTGGGATATTGGAGGAAAACCTCATTGTTTTTGTTAGCATTTAAAATATGCTAATGATGCCGAAACCCGTTTGGCTCAGTGGAGAGAGCGTAGGCCTGAAAGGTCCCAGGTTCAATTCCCGTCAAGGGCATGTATCCTGGTTGCGGGCACATCCCCTGTATGGGGTGTGATGTCTATCTCTCATCGATGTTTCTAACTCTCTATCCCTCTCCCTTCCTCTCTGTAAAAAAAATCAATAAAATATATTAGAAAAAATAAAATAAAATAAAATATGCTAATGAGATTAGCTTTTAAAGTTTCTTTAGTAAAAGTCTGGTCTATAGCTCTGCACATTTTCCTATTTGATTGCTTATCTTTTTTTCTTGGGTATTTGTGAAGGCTTTTTTTTTTGAATAGTTATTGTCTTTTGTATATTACTCAGAATATTTCCCGTTTTGTATTTTCTCTTATTTATCTTGTTTGCCATACTGAACATTTCAAAAATCGTCATATATCTATTGTCTCCTTTATATCTGGAATTTAGATCAGAAAACCTGGCCATCAATCCACATACTTACCCACAATCTCCTCTATTTTCATCCACCTGGCATTTATTTTAGTGTAAGCCTGGGATTGGGCCCAAGATTTTCCCCCCAAATAATTATGAAAATGGCCGATTCATTGACTTCTCAATTGAGCGTGCATTAGGATCCAAAAATCAAGGCACAGGTTCTAGGTCTCAAATCATAGACTGCTTAAGGGGAAGAACATGACTTTGAAATGGAAACTTTGCTGGAAAATCTAAAGGTTGGCTCCATATCAAACTCCCTATGGACACCTGGACACAGTTAGTATAGAGGGAACAAAAGGATGAAGAGTGTGGGGCTGTATGACTGCCCCCCCCCACTTTAAATCGCTGCATTAGCCCTGCACCCCTGACAAACTTCCTTCCCAAGTGGCGGAGGTATTCTGCTGTCCCGAAATCCCCCTGAAGCACCAATAGTAAGCTCTCCTCCTCCAAGCCAACTGTCTGAGGGAAGGGAGATACAGCATCTCTCTGAACCATCTACAAGCGAATGTTAACCAACGGGCACTCACTGCATTCTCACATCTCATCTCATTTAAAATATATATTTTATTGATTTTTTACAGAGAGGAAGGGAGAGGGATAGAAAGTTAGAAACATCCATGAAAGAGAGACATCAATCAGCCGCCTCCTGCACGCCCCCTACTGGGGATGTGCCCACAACCAATGTACGTGCCCTTAATTGGAATCGAACTTGGGACCCTTCACTCCACAGGCCAACGCTCTATCCACTGAGCCAAACCAGTTTCGGCTCACATCTCATCTCATTTGATTCTCATAAGTAGGCTGCTCTGCAGGTATCATTCGCTTATTTTACACACAAGGACACTGGCATTCATTAAGATGAACTTTCTGGGCTCAGTGGTTGAATATCAACACAGGAACCAAGAGGTCACCAGTTTGATTCCTGGTCAGGGCACATGCCTGGGTTTCAAGCTTGATCCCTAGAGAGGAGCATGCAGAAAAGAGGCAGACGACTGATGATGTTTCTCTCTCATCAACATTTCTATCCCTCTGTCCCTCTCCCTTCCTTTCTCTCTAAAAATCAATAAAAACCTATTTTTTAAAAAAGAAACTTTCCTGCCCTGAGTGGGTGGCTCTGTTGGTGGCAACATCATCCAAAAAGTTGTGGTTTCAATTTGTGGTTGAGGCACATACCATGGTTGGGGGTTCAATTCCTGGTTGGTCCAGGTATGGGAAACAACTGATCAGTGTTTCTCTCTCTTCTCTCCACCCTTCTAAAAAAAAAATCAATAAATATATCTTTGGGTGAAGATTAAAGAAAACACACACAAGATTAACTTTCTTAAAGCTCCACAGCTGCTAGATTGCAGAGCCAAGATTGAAGCCGGCACTATTTGAGACCGAAATCAATACCCTTCCTAACGGGGGAAGAAAGAAAGGAAGTCATTCAAATATCAAAGCGAATAGCCAGAAGCGTGTGCCCCACACCCTTAGAGCTGCGACTTATGGTTCCTGCCCAGGGACCAGCGGGCAGGGAGCGCGAGGGTTACCTGGTTGCCTGGTTGGCATTCAAGGCTCTGAGCACCCGCCTTCTGCGGCTTCTGAGAGACCCCCGGCCGTTTCCGCCGCTCTGTTATATCTTCTTCCCTCGGCAATTATGTGGCCGCTC
>PVJN01043971.1:0-17546 GCA_004026805.1 Lasiurus borealis | reverse complement strand
CCAGCACATCAATAAATTCACCAACTCTGTAGGTCCTGAACCACATGATAGGAGATTTTATGGAGGTTTTATCAGGTAGGCACCACTGGTTACACCATTAGACATTGGTATTTCAACTCAGTTCCCAGCATATTGTCCCTATTTGGGGCATAGAGCTGAAAGTTTAATTCTGTATTTACATGGTTAGTTTTTCTGGTAACCAATCCCCATCCTAAAGCTACCAAGGGCTTTCTCCCTTTGGGTTATCTCATTGACAAACAAAAGACAGTAAAATTCCAAAAATTTTAGGAGTTCAATGCATAGAACTAAAAAAATACCAAATAATTACTTTTTATTATACCATATATTTCATGCTCCACTGCCTTTGGGCTTGGTCATGTGACTTGCTTGGAACAATAAAATGTGGGCAGCAGTTACATTGTGATAAGTTCAAGGGAAGGACTTAGAGAAGTCCACATTTCTGGTCATACTCTTGAACTTCTGTCCTTGATCATGCTGACAGCATTCCCCAGACAGTGGCTGCTCTTTGAGCCTTGGTCCCAAAATGAAGGCTAGCAAAGCAGTTCTGAACCCCAAAGGCAACCCGGAGCAAAGTCAACCAGGCCCAGCAGAGCATTGCCCGATCCACAGTCCCATGATTAAAAAATAAATGTGTTATAACTACTGAAATTTTGAGTTTGCTCTGTGCCACAGTAAAGCTAACAAGCATATACAGTGGTAACTCGAGATATGAGTGCCCTAACATACGAGATTTTTTTGAGATACGAGATTTTTTGAGATACGAGCCGTCGAGTGAGCAATTTTTGCTTTGAAATATGAGCAAAATTTGAGATGGGAGTAATCACGAGGATTGGCCGGCTGCACATGACCCACCAGTTTACCTTTCATAGTTTCCTACGCCTCAAGGTTACGGAAAGAATTAAACTCATATCTTGAGGTACCACTGTACATCAACATGCATTAGTTCATGTTTATCCTTTGCTTAGTGCCGGATTTTAAACACAGTTGTACCACATGTTAGAAATAAACTATTGTTCTCTAATTCAGAGTCACCATTTAGATTTTCCTTTGCATCTTGAGTTTTAAGCTGAACTTTAAAAGGCTTCATTATAATTTGCTCCATTATAAAGGCTCCTATAGCTTAGACCCTCTTAAATCCAGAAAGTCCTAGGAATTAAAGGAATAAATAAATAGTATACCTGTGGGGGGAAGTCCAACGAGGACATTGCAAAATCCAATATGTCTGAAAAATGTTTCTTGCGCTACTCAGTCCAAATGCCAGTGGCTGCCTGCATCCCTGGTTGGTAATACATTATGTTCAGCACTTATCAAACATGCAGCCAACCTGCAATTCAAACCTGCTCGCATGCATGGAAGCAAGGTTCCCAGTGGGAGATACCTCACAGAAATGAGTCATCTATTGACTAAGAACAGCTAGCTAGGGGTGGCAGCTCTAAAAAGGAAAATGGGGTTGGTGGTGAAGTACATGCTGAAGAAATGTATATGAGAAAGAAGAAGAAGAAAACAACAGGAGGGCGAGGAAAAAAAAATCCTGCGAAAGAAACCACTGAAGTTTGCCCTGTAGACATTCAGTCTGGGGTGTGTGTCTGTATGTATCTACTTCAAAGTCCAGAGAATCAAAGCAAAGAAGGTGTTAGCTTACAGTTGTAGGAACACAGGGATCTGTGGCTGCCCAATACTGGGCAGGTGCTGGCTTGGACTAAGCAGCAGAGAGAATACACTAGAGCTGCTTCTGAAAGCTTCCCTTGGATCCTTGGAGTTGCCTGTTTGGGCTTTTGTTGTCTGTTTTCCCCATGCTCTTGTTTTCCTTTCTGGCTGCCAGGCCACTGCACACTTAGGGCTTGAAAGCAAAGCCGCCTCTGTCAAGTCCGCAGGAAAATGAATACCGTAATGTCTACCCCTTTGGTTTGTGTGCTCTCGTTACCATTGATCTTCTCTACCCCCCGCAACCCTAAGAGTCATAACGATTAATGGACAGCCCATAACATCAAGAACATGAAACAAATTTCCCTACTGAATCATCCTTAATTATGGCTTTATTAACTCGTGTGTGGATGCCTGGGCTCAGGCCTTTGAGTTGTGTGTGGAGCGGCAAATGCAAAGCTATTGACAAACTTCAGTCTATAAATAGCCCAATTTCAATACACCCCGCCTATAGTCTTCTCTTTGAAACCATTTATGTCCTTTGATGTAACACAATACTTCTGTCTGCCTTCTTCTTAGTAATGTCTGTGGGTGTTTGACGAATTTAATTTTCAAACGGTTTCAACCAGAGCCATCAACATTATTTTTTTTTCCAATTTTGGAGACTGGGTCACTGAAATAATTATCGAAGCTTAATATATTAGGATAGATTAATTTCACGATCTACTATCTATCTACCACAAAGTAAGTGACTACAGCTGGGATGAAGAAACATCCTGATTTTACCACTGTTTGCCTTTTTAGGAAGTTTTTTTAAGATATAGGAAAGTAGATTGTACTTATCAATGGCATTGCATCTATGCATTAGAGAAAAATCTTTATTTACTGGGGATTAGTTAAAGGATTTTCCTTCCCAAAGCTGGAGATGCTCTAAGTCAGTGGCTCTCAACCTTTCTAATGCTGCGACCATTTAATACAGTTCCTCGTGTTGTGGTGAATCATAAAGTAAATATCTGTGTTTTCTGATGGTCTTAGGCGACCCTGCTAGTGGTTCTCAACCTGTGGGTCACTGCTGTAGAGCCTAAGACCATCAGAAAACAGGTCACGGCCCACAGGTTGAGAACCGCTGCTCTAAGTAGATAGTCTGTCATTATAACATGGGTTCATGCTTGCACTTCAGTTTCTAGCTCCTTCCTCCAGAAAATGGGTTTCAGTGGAAAAAAAGAAGCAAGGCCCAGGCGAGTGTGGATCCTGTTTAAAACACATGAGTGGTGCCTAAATGTGGAAAACTGAAGAGAGCCTGCGTCTTGTAAAACAGCCTTCTCACACTCACACACCTCTGGGGGTTCATTCCCCTGACATCCCTAAACTGAACCTGTGCATAGATGTAAACAGTGGGTACCTGCGGCCTGTCTGCTGAGGCATCGGATAGATAAGAGATTCTCATTTCATCTGACATTTCCCAAACTTGAGAGAGGGATGGCTGTGGAAAAGCGGCACTTGTCGTGATCCACGAGGCCAGCAGAGAAGAAATGGAGGGAATATGAAAGCTTCCCCTGGGCGCCACCAAACTCTGCCGCCAGCCTCATCCTCCCCGGCGAGCACAGATCATTAACATTGGTAATGTCCTCACTAAATCTGCTTGGAGGAAGTGACAAGTCTAATTTGTTACTGACAGTCCGAAGGCTGGGAGTGTGTTTAAAATGCATCGCTCTTGCTCCCGGCCCCTCTGCATTGCTGTGTGGTTTCTGTCAGGTAGGCCTGGTATTTGGTTAAAGACTATCTGTGATTTCATCAATCTCTTCAGCAGCCTCCCAGAGGAAAGGCCTGGCGCCTCGGCTCCCGACCGCCCGCTGCAGTCCCTGTAATGGCCTCTGCCAGCGAGCCTGGAGGTGCTGTGATTTGAAATTCAAAACCTGGGGAGGGATTTCTTAAGCAAGTAATTACCGTTAATAATCAATGGCTTTCAGCCTGACAAACAATTGTGACAGATCTGGATAAGATTAAACTTGTTCCTTGAGTCATATGGATGGGGCAATAATGCCGTTTTCATTAACTGAAAGATATATTCAGGGCCTCATTTTGATATGCTGGGGAGTGATTTCAAATGAAATGAGGTAGACCTTAAAAACACAATGCAAAAGAGGTCTGTGTGGAACAGAGATGAGTCAGCTTCCTGAAGGAAAAGCTGAAGTCATGACCTATGACCTGAAATTATAATGAAGTGAATTTTATGTGGAAGAGGGTGATAGTCTAATTCCAAAGCCAATTGAATGCAGATCAATGATTATGGATTTCAAATACCATCTGAAGTAACCATTTAGACTATACCTTGTGCAGGCTTCCTCTATAATGCAGATACGTACAGTATTTGGTTTCTGCAAGAAGCCACAATGAGAATAGATCAAAAGTAATCCAGCTATTTACTCTATACCATGTGTCTCACTTCTATTTAGAATTAAAGGCATCAAGTCTTTGAAATCCATTTATGGAATTCTGGAAGTTTAATAACTGAAAGTGAGTTCCCCAAAATATCAAAGAAATTACTATATTCTGTGATAGATGTGGGAGTCACAATTTAAAGAAAAATTCATATTCTTTCTTAACTTTACATTTTTAAAGTTCATTACCAGTGGTTTTCTCACTTAGTTATAGAAATTTAGTCTTTTGCTACCTAGCGAATTTCCCTTCAGTCAGAACCAAAAGCATACCCAGCATGAGAAGGGAATATAGGCCAATAATAATGAAATTCCCGTTAAAGTAGGCACTTTGCTAAGCATTATACATACACTATCACATTAAATCCTTTAAGCCTCTGAGATATTTATATCATTGGCTCAACTTTAAACAAGGAAGCTAAAGTTTTAAAGATAATAGGACTTTGGAATTTCAAGAATTTGGGAACAAAACAAGGGGAGATAGTTTAGAAAAAAAATACAGCCATATAAACGCCACATTCAGTGAAGAACTGTTTCAGACAGCTCTGATTTAGAGATAGATACAACAAGAAATGTATTTATTCTTCCTGAATATCAAGGGCTCAACTAAGAAATGGTCCCCATCTTTGAAACCTGAGTGTTATGGAAAAAAGTTAGGGAAGGGTATATTCCTGAAGGAGATAACCATTGAGTTTGGTCAGGGGTAGGAATGGGAGCATGGTAGGTCAATTCCAGGAGAGAAGCTAGACTATTCCTAGGGAACTGCTTAGCTCAGACGGATAGAGGGTCAAAGAGCCTGGTGAAAAGTGCAGTGTGACTGAGGCATAGATGGTGTCAGTTTGGGGAAGGTGAGTAAAGAAGGGAATGGAAGAAAATGTGGCTGGGAAGTTAGGTTGCAGCTAGATGCTCAAAAGGTCTGGTATGTTGCTATACTGGGAGACTCTCCAGAATAGTGGGCCTTTAGCAGTACATTCTCTTTTTTAAAAAATATGTATATTTGTTTAGTCCTAGCCAGTTTGGATCAGTAGATAGAGTGTCAGCTTGTGGACTGAAGGGTCCCGGGTTCGATTCCAGTCAAGGGTACGTACCTCAGTTGCAGGCTTCTCTCTAGCCCAGGCACTAATCAGGGCTCCTGTAGGAGGCAACTAATTGATGTGTTTCTCTCACGTGGATATTTCTCTCTGTTTTTTCCTCTCCCACTCTCTCTAAAAATCAAAATATCTAAGGTGAGGTTTAAAATAAAAATAAAAAAAACATGTAAATATGTTTTTATTGCTTTCAAAGAGGAAGGGAAAGGGACAGAGGCATAGAAACATCAATGATGAGAGAGAATCATTTGTCGGCTGCTTCCTGCACATCCCACACTGGGGATCCAGCCTGCAACCCAGGCATGTGCCCTGACTAGGAATCAAACTATGACCTCCTGGTTCATAGGTCAATGCTCAGTCATTGGGTCAAGCCAGCTGGGGCTAGCAGTACATTCTTTACTTTAACCTTTAACAAGAGTCCCCATGTACTGCTTCTTTTCATCTCTAAAGGGGTCCAAAACTTCAGCCTTTGTTGAGTGCAAAAGCTCCTGGTGGTACTAGACCAAAGGACTGGTTTATCTACTTACCACACTGGAGAAGTCCCTTCTGGGCATCAGTAGCCAGCTCAGGACATTTCTCTTGCATCTCTTCCTTCTCAGTTCTCTCTTGATCTCAGAAAACATTGCACTTGTTGCCACCAGGGCCACCACGAGCTTATACTGTGTCTGTGCACGTTAAAAAAGCTGAATTTTCCTCCTTCCTTCCACCGACCTGCTGACAACCCCACTGATGCCTGGCGTGGACGACACAGGTGCTTTTGTACAAAGAATACCCCCTTTTTCAGGTGGACACCATCACTTGCAGGGCACAGGGCTACTGTACTTGAGTTGCCATTCTCTCTGCGTGGCCAGACATTGCACAAATCTCAAATGCTTATGTGACCACACTGTGCAGTCCCGATCATCAAATTCCAGAGAAGCAGCACAGTGGGATGGATCACACTGCCTCGGAATACAGAAGCTTCTGCCACTGGAACATCCAAAGCAAAGGCTGACTCATCATCACCTATTAATGATACTACAGGGAAGATTTCCATGATGGGGGCCAGTAATAGAAGAATGCTCAGATCCTTCCTCACCCAGACATTTAACCCGCATATAAAGTTGGGTGCAAACAGTTCTTGGAGCAGGTGGAAAGGACAGAGTTCTTAATAGTAACTGGTCCCTTGAATATCAGGGCTCACATTCTACCTCATTTTGGGGGAGATCAATCACTTTGTCAGAATTAAAAAAAAAAGGATTTCTCAGACACTAACTATTACATATTCATAAAATACAGAATATAGCCTCATGTGTTTACTATAAATTGATTATCTTTAACTACTCTCCGTCTCTAAATAACAAAATGTAGAGGCAGGGAATTCAGAGATTTGATAAGGTCCTGGCTTTGCTGTTTACTATTGTGTGATCCCAAGCAAGTTAGGTACACTGCTTTTCTGGCTCTCAAACGGCACAGCTCTAAATAAAGATGTTGAAGAAGTTGCCTTAAGTTTCCAGTTCATATTCCCTACCATTCTTTTTTTTAAATATATTTTATTGTTTTTTTAAATAGAGGGAGAGAGACAGGAAGTCAGAAACATCGATGAGAGAGAGACATTGATCAGCCACCTCCTGCACACCCCACAGTGGAGATGTGCCCACAAGCAAGGTACATGCCCCCAACCGGAATCGAACCTGGGACCTTTCAGTCTGCAAGCCAATGCTCTATCCACTGAGCCAAACCGGACTTGGCTCTACCATTCTTTTAGAATAAGCACACATCCCACTTTTCCATTTACCAAAAAGTATTATCTTAGAGAAGACTGGACCCCAAGGGGACAGAAAATCCCCCTCCTTCCTCCTTTCTTGCTAGGAGAGGCAGCATGCTGACCACTTAGCCTTTTCCCAGCAAGTGACACATCCAGCTGCAAAAAGCAAGCTCTGCCTTAGAAGATTATTGAAATTGTTATTACTTTGCTCTTATTTAAAACAAAAACTAAAAATCAGTTATAGCCCTCTGGAGGGTTGAATAGAGACTCATTCAAATCATTTGCTTCAACAACTGTTATGCACTGGGGTTCGAATATCGCTCTGCAGAAAAACACAGCGAGATGTTCCCCACTCGGAGGACTTTAATACAGAGAACTTCCACCAGTCATATTGCTACATGCTTAATAATGGCTCCACTGCATATGCATCATTTTTAGTACATTATGCATGCTCAGGATTCTGCTATAGATTGTACACATCAGTCCACTTAAGTCAATTGATGTTTATTTTAGAGGATAAATATAAAGGTAGGTACACTAAGTGGAAAGTGTGTTTATAGTCACGAGGCAAATTGGTGTGGCTGTGCATATTAATTACAACATTATTCAAGTGGTTCCTGTAGGGATAGGGACATGCATTATATACAAGTCACTTAAAGTTCATTCGAGTAGAAAATATCTAGATAAACCAAAAACAGAATTCTAGTAAATGCAACATTGGTTCTTAAATGATTTTAGTATTTATCTTACGTTTTGAGTTTTGTACCATTCAACACAAAAATTGTACTATAAATTGTTAAACAAGAAAAGTTGAACAAAAGACACCTCCAATTTATATGGACAAGATCAACATTAGACTCTTAATTCTGGGCTTTTGTAAGTGAAATAATAATTTTAAGGGCAGGGCAAATGGTCACAGGTGGGTGTAGTACTGACTTCCCTCTGTCCAGAAACACACAGGGTAAACATAGAGTCCGTGCTTACCCATAGGGCATGAGCTATTCTGAGCTCTAGACCAGATTTTTAGACTATTCTTTTTAATTATTGCTTTTGAACAATTCTTGGGTGTCTAAATACCATTTGAAATTTTGTGGTTTAATTCAGTATCACTTTTTCTGTGTGTGGAAAGCAGAAAGCAAAGTTTTTGTGGTGGATAGGGGTTATTTAGGAGAAATAGAGCTCAGATTAAAAAACAATATATGCAAATTAGAAGCTCTGACTTTAAGATGTGGGGTTTTGGGGAACTCACTGAGTTTTAATTTCTTCACTAGTAAAACTGGTAGGAGATACTTAGAGAAGAAAGGAATAATATCTGCTACAAGTCCTTCCCAGTGTTGTGTTTAGGTTAAGTGAGCTCCTGTTGGTGAAGAGACATTGTACTGTGGAAGTTGAAAGCAAGTTCTTTGGTAAGAAGGGGAGAAAAGGCTACAGTCTCAGAGGGGCTGGGAGGCTGGCAGTTTACCAGTATTGGGACTCAGCTATTGGACTGGAGACCAGGAAGGGTACAGAGGTTAATTGAATCATGTCTTTTTTAACCTAGAGTTCTTTAAATTCTCCCTAATGGGAAGAGGATATGTCCTAGTCATGGAACTGAGGCCTGGAGATGGGGTTAGACCAAGGAATGAACTGTCAGTCTAAGGCTTTACTGCTTAGGGAAGCATCCTAGCAATTCTTATTGGATTGGTTCCCATGAACGAAGTATTTAGCAGCATCTGTGAGTAAGACTTTAAAGGAGTTTGGAAAATGTAGGTACAATTCACAGTGAAATAAAAATGCTTCAAGCTCAGAACCAGTGAATAATCTGAATCAGGCCTTTTATCAGTGCCTCAAACTCAGTACCTTTAAAAAAATGTACTATTTACCAGTAATTAAAATACTCATTTTTATTTAAGCTTCTTCAACTAAAGAATTAATTATTTCTAATTGCACTTTAAATAAAAACCAATTGGACTAAGACAATGAGAACAGTGGCACTGAAAATCTCAGGCTGTATCCACTGCTCCAGGACATGTAATTAAAAGTTACAAAATAATCATATCAAGATGTAAAATAAAACCAAGAAATTCCAATGAAGACCTAATCCTACCCCCTACCCCCCGAAATTGGCTCATTGATTGAATGTGTTTCATGGGAAATATCATTATTAAAAATAAAGCTCTTTGAAACATCTTTTTGGTATTTTTGCTTTGTTGAATACCCTAAGCGTATGCTTTTTCTGCCTGTTGGGAAACTCCGAACCAAATGAACTCAGCATAGGATGTCTCCAGGGTAGTAGCAGATCTTTTGTACTGTAGTCTAGGGAAGCAATGAAGACTCGGATTCAAACACTTGGAGCAAGAGAATGGAGGTAAGAAAGTCTAAAGCAGAAGAAGTTAGTCAGGGAGGGACTGTGGGTCTCTCCACACTTCTGAGTTAGAAAGTCACAGAAGCTCCTCTGACACGCTGTGACTGCACAATCACTGAGTGGTGGTATTTCAGCAAGATTGATAGAATTATCAGCTCTTCCTTCTATAAAACTGAAAGAAGAACAGGTGCATTTCTGTTCAGTTATAATGTGAAGAATCAGCAGGAAGTTTAAAATGAAACAAATTGATAACATACTTTTAATCTCCCAGCGAAACAAATACAAAGCTTAAAGTCTGGCAGCCTTTCCTTTTTGTCTCACTTCTTGTTTTTGGCTGTGGGTTTGAAGCATTCATCTTATATAAAAACTGCTGTTTGAAATGTTAACCTTGCTATTTTGGCTTCTGTAAATGCTTGCTTGCTTGCTTAAATAATAAGGAAAATAAGACTACTCCCATTCCAGAGAAGCCATGGACTATGCACCAGACAGAGTTGTCAGTGCTGACACCAGGGAGGCCTTGTGATATGGTCACATAGCCCCTTCCCAGCACGCAGGCCTTCTTTTCCAGAAGGTGTGGAAGTCTCATTCCAAATTTGGGAGACAAAAGAGCTAGGAAAAATATAAATAGAAAAGGTTTCCTCCATGTGGGGGTGGGGGGAGGGGAGAGGGCAGAAGTTGAAAGTCACCTTTTTCTCTGGCCCTGCCCTTAATAAACTGTAACACCCCCCTCTCTAAACATGGCTTGGATTTTTTTTTCTGGTCTTCTGTAACAGTTTTACATATGTTGGCTAGAAAAGATCCCCAGCATCTGGTTAGAAGTGGGAGATTAACCTTCATACTTTATCCTCTAACAACTCTCTTTAGTCTCAAGACCAAAACCTGCACAGGTTTGTTATTGCTGTAATTCTTAGGAGTGAGAGGCCCTGAAGAGTAGTGGGGATAAGATTTTGCCCAAGGAATGAGAGGGTATGGATCTAAAGAAAAGAGATCCAACTAAAAATATGTTATAAAAATAAAACAGGAAAACATGGAATAATAGTAGGTAACAACCACCCCTCCCCCCCAAAAAAAGAAACAAGAAAAAGCAAAAAAACAGTTATGGACTGAATTGTCCCCCCAGCTCCCAAATTTATATGTTGAAAGCCCTACTTGCTAGTACCTCAGAATGTGATTGTACTTGGAGATAAGGCCTTTAAAGTGGTGATTAAGATAAAATGAGGTTACAAGGTTAAGCCCTAATTTAACGTAACTGGTATCCTTATAAGAATTACAGTGAAGGACAAATCAAACACAGAGAAGGCCCTATGAAGATACAGAAGAAGACAGCCATCTACAAGCAAGGAGAGAGCTCTCACAAGACATCAACCCTCTTGACATTTCAATTTCTAATTTCTGGCCTCCAGAATGGTGAGAAAATAAAATTCTGTTGTTTACGCCAGCAGTGTGTCTGAATCATAAAATAAAGTCTTCCAAGGATAAATAGAAAGAAGAGAAGAGTAGCAGTTAGCTGGAAACATACAGGAAAATGAGATAAAATAAAAAAAATAATAGAATACAATTAAGAAAACAAGGGAATAATGGGGAGGGGGAAACCAAAGGCTCTGGTGGCTTCAGTTGGTGTGACTCAGTGGTTGAGTGTTTACCTGTAATCCAGGAGTCACAGTTCGATTCTGTCAGGGCACACGCACAGGTTGCTGGCTCAGTCCCTGGTAGGGGGCATGCAATAGGCAGCTGTTCAATGATTCTCTCTCATCATTGATGTTTCTCTCTCTCCATTCCTCTCTGAAATCAATAAAAACATATTTTACAAAAGGCTATGGTGGTATTTACTTGCTGAATTTCTGTAGAATGGAGGAAAGGAGGCCTAGAAGACTATAAGGTACAGAAAGATAATTAATAAATTAAAGAAAGTAAGCATTAGGTTTTAAGTGTGCTTGATGGAAATAAAAATGTGAATGTGTAGTTGAACTTTTTCACTTTTTGAAGCTACAAGGAATTTAAACTATTTGGGAAAATAAATATATGAGTGAAATGATCTTGATTATATGTAAGAAGCAACTTCAAAAGAAGAATAACAGTGGGGAAAATGCCACCAGGCTGTTATTTCTAAAATAACAGATTTATCCATAGGTAAGCTGGCAATTAAGAATCCTGTTAATGATGATGTTAATCTGGCACATTTTCTGTTCATATTGACACTCTCCAAAACAGAAGCATTGCTGATAATTTGCCCAACAATATGCCACAGAAACTGTGGAAGAATATCTGATAAGTGAGGCTTGACGTCAAATGCTGGGAAGGGAAAAATATGTGTTCCAGATTTTTTGCAGATGTTCTCTGATCAAATTATGGTGTTGAAAAATTGTGTAGTCTGTTCAACGGAGCATCCAGATGAAAAGACAGTTCAGTGGCTTTGTAATCTGGATAAAAAAAAGAATCGGGAAGCTGTGCTTATGTAGAGTATAATTCACAAAGTTCAGAGCTGTCAAAGGTAGGGGCAACAGGAAGAAGGCATTTGACTTTTCAAATAACTTTTACATAAATTTACATGTAAAAGCCTGGGTAATAGATCTTCCTGGTTTCTTATGTTCTATATCTATTGCGTGAGTACTGAGGTCTTCTTGTCATCTATATCTTTTTTTTTAAATCAACCAGTACCTGTTCTATATACATAAAATGCTTAAAACATTGAATGGATGGGAGAAAATATTCTATGAATCGAAGACTTTCAGTGTATAGAAGATCACATATCATTTAGTGATTGTTCTTTAATTTAAATTTCCACAAAACTGACATTCCAATGTTCTGAGTGATTTGAACAAGGTCACCCTGCTGAAGACAATGGTAGATCAAGACTAGGACCCAAATCTAGCAACTTCTAAGGTTCCTGGCCAATAAAATCCTTGAAAAATAATGCTGGATGCTTTAACTAACATTTTTGTTGCTGTTTTGAAAAGAAAAGAAACCACTGAGTCGACAGCATCCCTGATAAGATAAAAATCCGTATTTAGATATACATCTGAGACATTATAGCCTAGCACAAAAATTCTACAAATCTGTATTTGGAGGCCCTAATGCTTTCACTTATTCAACAAATACTTACTGAGCAACTATTAGAAGCCAGGCACTGCTCCAGGCACTGGGGATACAACAGAGAGCAAAGCAGTTAAAATTCTCTGTCCTTATGGCATTTATATTGTAGTGCAGGGGGATGCTAAAAACAAGAAAAAATATATGGACAGTCAGAGGTAATAGTGCTACTGAGAAAAAAATGATTTTTTTAAGTAGGGAGATAGGTAAGAAGTGCAATGGTAAGTTAGAATGAGCTGATTAGAGTGATCCTCACAGATAAAGTGATGTTTATGCAAAGGTGTGAAATAGGAAGGGGGGTGAGCTGCAGAGGTAACTGAGAGAGAAGCATTCCAGAGAGGAGGAGCAGTTCTGTGGAGATGTTGAGGCATCCCCAGATTTTCATCCTTTTGGGAAAATCAATGATCATGATTGGTTGCCAATGTTCATTAAATTAAGGGAGTAATAAGGGCAAATGCCACTGTCCTTGTCACTGTGTGAGGTGAAAATAGTCTTAGGGGCCAAATGTGGTCTTTCACACCATCTTGACATATATAAACTGGCTTGGAGAAGTGGATCAATTTAATGAACTGGTTGTTTGGAGATGGTAAAAGGGAACCTTTACTGAATTCAGTCAATAGCTAGTTGTTTTCTTTCATGTCAGTTTTTATCTGTGGGCATAGCATGAATGCTTAGGTTAAGGAATCAAATTTGGGCTACTACTTTCTGACAAAAAATGATGGATGTATTCAGTATGTCACAGCCAGAAGCATAACCCTTCTGAGGAAATGAACAATTTAGCATTTCTAGGTCCTAGGGGGCTATGAATTCTACCCTCTGAAGATGGTACTTCAGGCATATTTAGTATAAATGCAAATTTTACAGGAGTGACATGTCAGCAGGGTTTGCAAGGAAAACTCTTTTCCTTAAAAAGCAAGCTAATAATCGATCTTTACCAAATATTCAATTTTCCTGTGATGCTGATCTTTAGGACAAGTTCATATTTGAAAAAATTGAAAATCCAATGCAGATACATTTGAACAGAAAACAAAGAGCCTCTAATATATATATATATATTAGATGTCTGGTGCATGAATTCATGCATGGGTGAGGTCCAGCCAACCTGGCCAGGGGGAGGGGACATGGGTGGTTGGGTGACCTGCCTGCTGGTTGAACTCCTGATCGAGGCGACAGTTTGCAAATGAAATTTTATTGTACTTTCCAAATCTACCTGACACCCCATTTGCACTTGCCAGAAGCCCATTCACAGTCAAAGTTGAAGATGTTCCTGAGACAGCACAAGAGGAGTTCATTGAACTTAGTAACAGCAATGAAGCGAGAACTGATTTCTCTACAATGCCAGTTACAAAATTCTGGATCAAGTGTTTGCAGTCATATCTGGTACTGAGTCTGTGTTGTGCCTCCTTCTTCCATTTCCAATAGCATATCTTTGTGAGACAGGGTTTTTCAGCTTGTTGGTTTATCAAGTCTAAATACAGAAATAGATTTGTTCTGGGAGATGATCTTTGTTGTGCTCTTGCAAAGACTGCCCCGAGAATTTCTGATCTGGTGAGAAAGAAGCAATCTCAACCTTCGCACTGATGTTGGCTTTTTACACATACTATCACAAAATGTTAGCAATGTAGTTTACTGTTGTTATATTAAGACTGTTACCCATACTACACCATGCTTCAAGACAAAATTTCACTTATTTGTAATTAGAAATAAATATTTCACAATATATAATTACATATTATGTTTGTAATTAATCACTATGCTTTAATTATGTTCAATTTAACAATGAAAATATATCCTGCATATCAGATATTTACATTATGATTCATAACAGTAGCAAAATTATAGTTATGATGTAGCAACAGAAATAATTTTATGGTTGGGGGTCAACACAACATGAGGAACTGTATTAAAAGGTCACGGCATTAGGAAGGTTGAGAATCACTGCCTTACAGGATCATTGTGAAGTTAAATTAAATGATAGTGCTTAGAACAGTTTCTGGCACTGCAGAAAGACCCATCTGTATTATGTTCCAGTGACTCCTGGAATATAAAAAATAATTCTAAATAAGGTGGCAGACTATAACTTATTGCTTAAAGATCAATGGCATATTTTCAACAAAATAATTTTTCAATGATTATCAAAAATCCTGATGCAAATGTCCGTTAACTTGAATTTTCTATGGTATGTGGATCTATTTATCTTGAAGGTGCACTAAAGAACTGTGTTATTCAATCAGTGGATTTTTTTGAAAGCATGGTGAATGTTCTAAGTACTGGTATATTTTCCCCGGAATACTTAGCCTAACAATGTAAAGATAAGCCTACCACAATCATGTGTTATTGGAAAAATTGTCTTTATTACACATACACATAACAAAAATGTATTGAGTGCTTACTATGTGCCAAGCATGGTATAATGTCTTATACTAAGTAATAAACATATTTACAGAAGTGTATTTATCAAAAGTAGAAGAGAAAGAGCAGAGGGATATTCAACTACTTAATTATTACACAATATGTAAACAATATTGATTGAGGATTTATTTTCCTCCATCTTTCTTCAAGATAGAAAAGGAACTTGGAAAGAAGTTATTCTTAATGTTCATATTCTATAAGTTTCTTTGGCTCCTGATTTTTAATTAGCATATAGTGAATTAAGCTTCTCTTAAAATGAGTATATAAGCTAGATATTAGAAAGAATTTTTCATGAGAAAAATTTATCAAGCCATAGAATTGTTGTTTGCGGGAAACCTTAGAAGCTCCATGTATGGAGTCCTTTACCGAGAAAAACAGACAGGGAGATGGTGCAATCCTGTAAATAACTTAGGCTCCGACTGTGTCTAGCTCTTTGTTCTGTAAGGAGCCTTGTGCACGTTGGGGGCTTAATAAATGTTAAATTACAAGTAACATTCTTCATAGCCTCTGGGGATAGGCTCTCGGTCCTAAAAAGACTTTTCCAACTTTAATTTTCATGATTTGCTGCTATGTAGGTAATAGTCATGAATTCAACAAGATCTATAAATGCTAAGTATTTTGTAGTCTCAATATGTCAAAGATAAGATTTCATGGAAAGTGACATTATAATGAGTACCTCTAATAGATGGATCTGAGGACGATCTATAGAATTTCGTATAGGGCAAGCATCATATGAAATGCTAACCCAGGTTAATTTTAAGGCTAGATTGATTGGGAAATGAGATGAAATAGAAATAAAAAAAAGATCATTATCCTCCAAAGTGAAAGCTGCAGGAGGATTTATGGTGGAACAAAAGCAGAAAGGACCAGAATTAGTTAATTAGGTAAAAGTTCCGTATTATATCAAACTGGTCGTTTTGGTATTAATACACTTCTGAAGTAATCCTGCTTTAGACAATATATGAAAGAGCATATGGTGGTGAGATGTAATGCGTGTGTGTGTGTGTGTGTGTGTGTGTGTGTGTGCGCGCGCGCGCACGCGTGTATACACAGTTGACGGTGAGAATTCAATGAAATTAGAGGTGGGGTTAATGTATCTTTTGGATTAATGTAGTCATAATATAACTAATGCAAAGAGAGAGTAGGTCATAAATTGCTTCAAGGGAATCATAGGGCAATAGGGGGCCCGGGCAGACTCTCTGAATAATAGTTTCAGAGCATCTGCTGTTCAATATGGTTAGAACCTTTTAAAGCCCTATTGTATAACTCACTTGTCATTTGGCTTCAGGAAGAGATGACAGATCTGCCAGGAACATGCAGAAAGACATTTTTATTTTTCTAGGGATGGGAACAAGCCAGCTGTTCTTGTTATATTGATATTTTAACAAATGCATTGATCTTTAGATTCTGAATATACCTGGGATTTTAAAATTTCATATGTATGTTGAGAAAAAATACTGCCCTAGCACTGAAGGAAAAAAAAAATGAAACATGGAAGATGGATTTGCTTAGATAGCATGAAGTCTTTTTAAACAATAGGAAATACCCTGTTATATTTTTTGTGATGTGTCTCATTATCTTTTCTCTGAGTTTCCCTTCACCTCATGAAATTTATTCAGGAGTCTAACCTTTTCAAACTGTGTGGAGGAATAAGACGACTAAAGCACTACTTGTTAGACATCCAGATTTGGAGAAGTACAGACAGTAACTCATCTACTTTCCTTCCATGTC
Organism: Lasiurus borealis; assembly: GCA_004026805.1. Classification (NCBI taxonomy): domain Eukaryota; kingdom Metazoa; phylum Chordata; class Mammalia; order Chiroptera; family Vespertilionidae; genus Lasiurus; species Lasiurus borealis. The sequence continues at coordinate 1,031 of PVJN01043971.1, read as the reverse complement.
TCACCCATCTCACACCAGCCACCTCCCACCCTGGCACACACATTCCATCAGCTCTGTGAGTGACCTGTTGATGTTTAAAGTTACCCAAAGTTCCTGGATTATTGCCTTAGCAATCAACTAAGTTCTGTCTCTTCTAGTCCCTCTACCTACCAATCACTTGAGGAGATTCTCTAAAAGTTAATTCTGACTGTGTTACCAATGTCCACCACAAAACTTGTCTATTCAATGCCTTTAGTCACCTTAGCAGGGGATTTATGGTATGAGTTCTACTGGCATTTGAGCTTCATCACTCTCTATAACCCTACGTGAACTTCAGGATTGGCTTCATGGATCCGCTTGCCATTCCTGAATGTGTCATGATTTTTCTTATGAGTCTTACTTTGTGATTGCTCCTCTCTCTGCCCAGGATTTCCTAGTTTCCCTACCTCTCTCTGTCAGATTAAATCTTACTCATCTGTTTCTAATCATTTAATTAAATTGCCATCATTTCTAGGAAGTCTGAACATAGACTTAGTGATCCCCTTCTTCATGCAATTCTAGTATTTTCTTCATTCCTAGCTGTTGTGCTTACAAATTCAGTGCCATTATTTCTTGTTGGCGGTGGTGGCAGTTTTCTCTTGATGTCGTGAACTTGTTAAACTAAGTAACATGGCTTACTCATTTCTGAGTTACTTGGGACCTAGCATACCCTTGGTTATGGGAGGCATTTATTGATTGAGCATGAGCAAGGTCCCCAACAAAGTTTAGGGCTTATATTTGGGATCTCTGTTACTTTTTAGGCTTTTCCTCTCCAACATTTATTCTCCTATGTCAGTCTCAGATGCCAAGATAAAAAAAAAAATCTATCCTAGTTTTATATCTTTGTGGTCAATTCCTGAACTCCTTAAATCCTGCATATTTTGACTTACAGGACTCATACTTCATATCAGGTTAAAGTGACCCTTTTCATACTGCAACCAAGTTTATCACTGTTTGCCTATTTTTAGTTTCTTATTTTTATATACCTCAAATACCATCCATCTTGAGTCTCT
>PVJN01043970.1:0-17549 GCA_004026805.1 Lasiurus borealis | reverse complement strand
ACAGCAGACCCTTTAGCATGTCTTGCATTGCTCGTTTGGTGGTAATAAATTCCCTTAGTCCTTTTTTGTCTGTGAAGCTCCTGATTTCACCTTCAATTTTGATTGATAGCCTTGCTGGGTACAGTATTCTTGGATTCAGACCCTTCCTTTGCATGACTTTGTAAATTTCATTCCATTCCCTTCTGGCCTGATGAGTTTCTGTTGAGAAATCAGTCAAGAGTCTGATGGGTGTTCCTTTGTAGGTAACTTTCTGTCTCTCTCTGGCCACTTTTAAGATTCTTTGCCGAAATCAGTTTGGCTCAGTGGATAGAGTGTCAGCCTGTGGATTGAAGGGTCCCAGGTTCAATTCTAGTCAAGGGCATGTATCTTGATTGCGAGCATATCCCCAGTAGGGGGCGTGAAGGAGGCAGCTGATCGATGTCTCTCTCTCATCAATGTTTCTATCTCTTTATCCCTCTTCCTTCCTCTCTGTAAAAAATCAATAAAATATATTTTTTAAAAAAGATTCTTACTTTGTCATTGGTGTTTGCCAATTTAATTATAATGTGCCTTGGTGTCTGTCTTTTGGGGGTCATTTTGCTTGGGACTCTGTGAGGTTCTTGGATTTGTTTGGGTTTTTTCTTCCCTATATCAGGGAAGTTTTCTGTCATTTCTTCAAAAAGGTTTTCTATCCCATGCTCAGTTTCCTTTCTTTCTAGAACCCCTATTATGTGGATATTTTTTGTTTCGTGTTGTCCCAAAGTTCCCTTAGTTTCTCCTCCTGCTTTTTAATTTTTTTTTTCTAGAAGCTGTTCTACTTGGGCATTTTTTTCCTACCTTGTCTTCTAGCTCACTGATGCAGTCCTCTGCTTCTTCTAGTATACTTTTGATGCTTTCTATTGAGTTCTTTATAGCAGCAATGTCATCTTTCATTTCTTTTTGGTTCTTCTTAATTTCCTCTTGGTTCTTCCTCATATTGTCAAATTTGTCTTCCATTATTTTCAGCTACCTTATGACCATTTTTCTGAATTCTTTCTTTGGCAAGTTGCTTGCTTCCATTTTGTTTACTTACTTTTCTGGTGATGCCTGCTTTTCTTTCATATACAGGCTGTTTCTTTGTCTGCCCATGGCATCTCTTCTCCAGGTGTCTGGTTATGTAGTTCTCTCTCTCCTGTGTTGATTTAAAGGCACAAAATACAACACAACCAGGTACAATGTACAAGGCACTGATCAGAAATGTATTCACATTATTAATAGCCACAAATAAAGGTGACCACCAGAGAGAGACAAATTAGGAGATAAGAGAAAAAGAAGAAAAAAAGAAAGAGGAGAAAAGAAAGGAGTGCCTAAACGATATTGGGAGAAGGGAGAAAAATGAAAAAAAAAATGAAAAAAAATGAAAAAAGAAAAAGAAAAAAATAAGAGAGAAAAGAAAGAGAATAAGAAAGAGAAGCAACCAAATTATATATATGGGGAGAAAACTCCAATAGAACATCAACTAATCCCAACAAATGCCAGCAACAAGTACTTGGAGATTAATGCAAACTACAAACAACACTTAATATCAAGGGAGGTGAGGGATAACATGAATAAAAAACAAATAAAAATCACACAAAAAGCAAAACCAAATAAGAAAAATAAGCAAAACAATCTCACAAAGTATAAAAAATTGATATAATCAACATTCAAGTAAACATCAACAAAAGGACAGAAAAAAACAACAATTTTTTGGATAGAGAAGACAGAGAAGAGAGAGGTGTGTATGGATGTGGAGTTGGGGATTTGAAGTTAGATATATAAGAGGGGTGAAATTTTATCAGAGGGTAAAAATAAAGAATAGGGAAAATCTAAATAGGAAAAGGGTAAGAGAAACAGGACAACAAAAGGGAAAAGAGTGATGGCATAAAGGTAGAGTTGAGATAGAGTAAAATGATGCTAAAGGAAAGATGAAATTAGAATGTAGAACTCTAATCCAAAATAAAATAAAGAGAAACAAAATGACACTTTTTTTTCAAAAAAGGAAAAATAGTAGTAGTAATAATACTGATTGAAAATAAAAACGTAATAATTAAAATGGTAAAATCAAGTGAGGAAATAAGAAAAAAATCGTTTCTTAAGTAAATATGAAAAAAAAAAAAAGAATGTGCAGTAGTGAAGGTCATTTACTCCCTCTATTGATATGTTTGGCACACCTGTTTCCCAGTTGGGATAGTATTGCAGTTCCCTGTGTTCCACTGGTGCTCAGTGTTGTAAGCCAGTCCTGGTTTTTAAGCAGGTGGTGTGTCTTAATCTCTTAATTCTTTTGTGATTAAACAAGACTCGATTTGTGAGTCAGCCCCTGGGTGGCAGTGTTTTGGGATTGACTTCTTAGACTATATGTCCTCTCTAGCTCGTGCTTAGATGCTGCTTTCCCTGTGGCAGTCAATACTGGTTTGTGGAGCTGGCTTCCCCAGAGCTGGTTCTCCGAAGGTCATTCCCCAATCCGATCTCCAGGTTCCAGAAAAACAACTTTCCCCTGCAGTCTCTTAGGGTGTCCTTAACTGGGTGATCCTATGTATTGGGCTTAGCAATCAGAAGCAAGGATCTGAAGAGGAAAGAGTGCAAGTCTGCACAGTCCCTCTTCCTCACTCTTGTCCAAGCAGCTGGCACACTTTAACAACTCCCAGGCTGTCTTCTGCATCATATCAAAATGGGTTGCTTTCTAGAGATCCCTTCTTTTAGCAGCTCTGAGGATCCCCTTCCACATTCATGGATCACGTCAGGCCAAACAGCCCCGGCTTTTTCTAGGTGCAGATTTCCCCTGGTCCAGTTCCCAGTGTGCATCTTTCTCTATCCTGTGGGACCTGAGACCTCATCTTATCTCAGGCAAAATCTGACCTTTCAGTGTGGCGTGTTGAGCTTCTCTGAATCTGAGAGTTTGTGCCAATTGGGGACCAGTGTTCTGGGGCTTACAGCTGTTCAGTGGGTGCCACAGCTGTAGATTTTCAGGCTTCTGTTAACATGCACTTTCCCCTTCAAGATGGTGCGTTCTCCACATCTGAGCTGGCAGCTCAGGGAAGGAATCCAGCAGCAGTGGGCACTGCCCAGTCAGGGGAGCCCCATCCAGCAGTCCTCCACCTTCTCCTGGAGCATAACTGTCCCTGAACTCACCAACAAACACTCCCAGTGCGACCCTCGGCTGTTCTTTGTCTGCTCAGGGACAAGGCTTGGAACCTGCCCTTCTATTCCGCTGCCATTTTTTCATCTTTACACCAAATCCTTTAAAAGAAGAATCCTTACTTTTCTCGAATCTGAAAGACTTATTTCAATACTTTTAGCGTTTTTGCATTTGAAAGTCTTCTCTGACAAACCCAGGTGGAGTGGAAGCCTGTCTTCTGGGTCTGTGTTGAGTTCTATCATTAAAAAACAATTTTATAAGAGTTTATTTGAGCCAAGACCAGTGACATATGCCAGGGAACAATATCTCAAATGCTCCTGAATTTTATCACTTAAATTTACCTCATAATATTGTGATTCTTATGTGTTTGTCTTTCACTGGAAGCAATCTTTTTTTAAAAATATATATATACTACTGATTTTTTACATAGTAGATGGGAGAGAGATAGAGAGAAACATCGATGAGAGAGAAACATTGATCAGCTGCCTCATGCACACTCCCTATTGGGTATGTGACTGCAACCAAGGTACATGCCCTTGACTGGAATCAAACCTGGGACCCTTCAGTCCGCAGGCTGATGCTCTATCCACTGAGCCAAACCGGTCAGGGCAGGGAAGTAATCTTTTCAATGACCTCAGACCCTGACCATTGTGGCTCAGTTTGTTGGAGCATCATCCCATGCATGCATCAGGTGGCAGGCTGGATTCCTACTCCGGGCACATACTTGGTTTGCAGGTTCCCTAGTCAGGGAATGTCCAGGAGGCAACCAATTGATGTTTCCTTTCTCTCCTCATCCCCTCCCTCTCTCTCGTCACTTTAAAAAAAAGATGCCCTCAGAGACTGAAACAATGTCTAGGATAAAGCAGGGGCACAGTAATAGTTCGTTGGTTTAATGAAAGCTTTATATATCATGTTCTGGGCTTTTGAAAAAAAAATGATTAAGTAAGCTAATAAAAAAGCCATGGCAATATATTAGTCAGAGTGCAATCTGAAGAGAAGAGACAAGAGGAGTGCTTTTGGGTAAGGGATTTTATAGGAATTAGATCTTCTAATTGCAGTTGAGAAGGAGCAGGGGAAGTAAAGGTCCAGGAGGGAGTCAGATTATTGGAGGAAAAGTCAGCAGCCAGGTGTAGGGAAGCCACGCATGTCCAGTGATGGGGAACCTCCTGGGCAGGTCTGTGGGAAGCTACCTCCTATGTGGCTGGTGATAGGTGTCGGGCTGCTGTTGGTCCACAGGGTCAGGAGTTGGGAAGAAGAACTGAACGTGGGACAGGGGAGAGCAAGGACACGCTCCATCCTGCAGGGCACCTTTGCATATTTCTGTCACCATGTCTGACTATGACAACTTCCAGAGAGTAATGGCCATTGGTTCACTTTTACCCTCTCAATCTCATCCAAGTTCCCAGTCAACCCACAGCCACAGGAGGAGAGGATTTTCGGAAACATTGATGCAGCATAACCAAGTAAACACAGAACAAACGACCGCATTCGGATTTCTGCTCTGCAGTGTGGCTCTCTGGGGCACACTTTCTCAGGCATCTCTGGTCTCATCATAGGAGTACAAGTCTCCAAGAACCCTCTACCCACAAATACAACAACCAGTAGGATAGGGGCAATAAAAGCATGAGGCAGAGTTTCCCTGAAGGCGCATGTCAGTTGCCACACTACTACCAAGATATTGAGCCTTGGTCTGGTGGCCAGTAGGAGAAACAGCCTAGGACAGCCCACGTGAACAGAAGCAGAAGCAGTTGTTTTTGGAGAAAATCTTCAAATATTTGGTTTGTAGATTAAGCAATCATTTCAGAGTCATGATCACTCTGCACATTGGAAGGTAAGCCATTAGGAATGAGAATCAGCTGGAGAAAAGGTAAACAACAGATGTAGAGCCCATAGACTTCAGTTGTCAGAAATGTCAGTTACAGAATATAAGGAAACTATACTCAAAATATTTAAAGAAATAATCAGCACAGTTGCAAAAATGAGCAAGCAACAAAAGACTATCCGGAATGAATAGGTAGACTTGAAAATAAAAGGGATATCTGGAAATGAAAAATACAATTGTTCAAAATTTTAAAACTCAGTGAGTGGGTTTAAGAGTAGATTAGATATAGACATAATTACCATAGCTGAGGGAGAAAAGGAATTAGAAAATCTGAAAAAGAAGTAGATATATTAGGAAATATATCTCTAATAGGAGTCCCAGAAAGTGAGAACAGAGTGAGGCAATATTTAAAGAGATAAGGGTTTTAAGTTTTCCAGAATTAATCTCTTCCACAAACACATACCAGAAACAAACTGTTTGAAAAAGAATAGAAAGCCCAAATAGTTATAAAACTATTAAAGAATCCAACTAATATTTTCTCATGAAAGGAAACTCCAGGCTTAGATTGTTTTACAGGTGAGTCCTACCAAATTTTCAAGGCATAAACTTACACAAATTCTTTTAGAGAACAGAAAACTCAGACTCTTTCTATGAGGCCAGTCTTGCTGTGATAGCAAATCCAGGCAAGGTCAGTATGAAAAAGAAAATTAGCTTATAAAAATGGCAGCATAACCATCTTAAATCATTATCATGACATGTTTATATGTATGCATGGCATACATATGACTATATAATGGGAAAATACTTGTTTAATGAACTTGAGTCCATTTTGTATACTCAGCGATCGCTAGCAGCTGCGATGGGGGCATATTCAGATACTTTGAATTAATTTATTAGAATCCTGGCAGTGCCAGTGGCTCCCTGTTGTGTGATTCTGAGTTGGAACCGGGAGGGGCTCTCTGCTCAGACATGACTGACCTTAAACTGAGTCCTGCTGTCCTGTGTTGGTACCTGCTGATTGAATTTGTTTCCCTCTGATTCTCCCTTTAACAACCTTTTACTTTTCATGTCACTGAGCACTCACAGGGGTGCCAGTCTAATTACTGCTTTCTTTTTGAAGATTTTATAAGAAGAGTAGAAAATTAAAGCAAGCTTGTTGAGCTTTAAAATTCCTACTCTATGTTTTTGCAAGCATATCAGTTGTGGCCATGAGATTAATCAAGTGCAGAACCTAAAACAAAATAAAAAGAAGGGCAAGCTTAACTACCTGTGGAAGATAGTATATTTGTCTAGTTGAAGGTAATTAGGCCCTGAAGTTTGAGAGTCTCATTTTGGCTTACACCTGCAGTCAATATATCTTTAAAAAATAAAAAAATAAAAAAATAATATATATATATATGTTTATTGATTTCAGAGAGGAAGAGAGTGAGAGAGAGACATAGAAACATCAATGATGAGAGAGAATTGTTGATCTGTTGCCTCTTGCACATCCCCTACTGGGAATCAAGCCTGCAACCCAGGCATGTGCCATTGCCTGGAATAAAACCCTGGGACCCTTCAGTCTGAAGGCTGATTCTCTATCTACTGAGCCAAACCAGCTAGGGCGCTGCTAGTTTTTATGGACCGAGGTTAAGGTGACTTCTCTTCCCAGCTCTAGAACCCTATGCTGAGATGTCTGGGGGGTGGGGCTGGGACCCGTTGCTCCTCATGGGAGGCCTCCACAGCCAAGATATCCCTCCCAATTAGAAAAACCACACATGGGTGTCGGACCAGCCCCTTCCATGCCTCCGCCCCTCCGCCCAGTCTCTATGTGCTTTCTTCTTTACTTCTCTCATTGTGGGACTTCCATTCAGCAGCTTTCAGGTGGTTCTGAGTGATGGCTGTTCTGTATTTTAGTTGTAATTTTGAGTGGTTGAGGGAGGTGGCGAGTACTGGCATTTACCTATGCTGCTATCTTCATTCATCCTTTGTTCTTTTTAGTGTCTGTCTTTCTATGCCTCTTTCACATTCGGATGCTTGTGATGCTATTTAGGGCCTATCTGGTCTGGATGATCTAGAATAAGCTCTTCTGCTCAAGGTTCTTCATTCAATAATCACTTTTGCAAAAAAGACAATAAATATCCTCAGGTTCTCAGGACTAGGAAGTGAATATGTCTTTATTGTTTTCCGCCTACAGCAAAAGGATAGAAATTCTCCTTGGTCACTGCTTCAAACATACCCATAGATTTTGATACACAGTTTTCCTTATCATCATTTTTTTTCAGATGCTTAACTTAGGTTTTTATTTCCCATTTCTCTCAAGACTTGTGTAATAGAAGACTTAAATTTCCAGCAGAAGTGGCTTTTTATTGTACAATTTCTCTTTTAAATTTTCTAGTTTTATTGCTTGTAATGCCATAATATTGTGTGTAGTATTTCTATTTTATGAAACTTGATGTTTTCTCTGTGTCCTAAAATGTGATTAATTTTTGAATGTTCCATTATACTTTAAAAAATGTATGCTCTTTATTATCAGAGTATAGTATCCACCTGACTGACCTTGTGGCTTATGTTGCTTAGATGTTCCATGTATACTTCCTTATTTTTCATTGCTTGACTTGTTATTAAAGTATCCTATGTAGTGTTCATTTTTTCATTTTATCTCCTGTAGTTTCTACTTCATTAGGCAGTTATTGGGTTAGTTGGTACATGAATATTCATAGCTGTAATGGATTTTAGCATTATAAAGTATCATTATTTGTCTATTTAATGCCTTTTAGCCTGAAATTAACATGGCAACCAGTTTTGTGTAATTTATTTTTGCCTATTCCTTCATTTTAGCCTTTTAAAAAAGATATGTTTTTATTGATTTTACAGAGAGAGAAGTAGAGAGAGGAAGAGAGATAGAGACATCAATGATGAGAGAATCCTCAATCCGCTGCCTCCTGCCCACCACTTACTTACTGATGATTGAGCCCACAACCTGGGCATGTGCCCTCAACTAGAATTGAACTGTGACCTAATGTTCTTGATGCTTAACCAATGAGCTACACCAGCCAGGCTTATTCTTCATTTCTGAGATAGTTTGTTCTTTTTATTAAAAAATTTTCCCCCATTCAATCTCTTATGCATTTCTTCCTTTACATAGGTCTTCCTGGTCTATTTCTGTTTCTTCTTATTGATGTTGTTTTGTTTTTGTTTTTTTAGATTTCTGACTCTAGTCTTTTTAATATACCCAAATATTTGTTTGACATCATTTAAATTAGTTTGAATCTGTTGGCATTTTTAGAAAAAAAATCTTTAGGAAAAATTTAGTTGAAATGTCTTGATTCATATATTCTATTTTTTTCTTGCTTACAAAAGCTTTTATGAAATTTGTTTGATTTGATTTTCTATTGCAAAGCATTTCCAGAAAAATTTCTGGTTCATAAGCATTTTCTTCTCTTATTTTAGTAAATGCATTTTTTTCTTAGTAGATTATTATATTGGTGGTGGCAGTGGGTGGGAGAGATTTTAACATGACTTACTTTTCTTTTATTTCTGCAGGATCATTAATTTTTGCCTTTAACTTCCTTCTGTCCCTTCACTTCCACCTCCCAAAAGGCTCTACTCCTTTTTATCACTTTTTCTCTAAGAAGTGATATTTCTTATTTTACCTTTTCTGATCACTTTCAAGTCCTTCCCCTGCATCAGGTACCATGAACTACTAAGTGTTCAGTATTTTGGCACTTATTATAGACCTTTTTTTTTCTAGGGTAATTCTATTTGTGTTCTGCTATTTTTTGGACAATACCCACGTACTGTTTTTTTTTGGTAGAACTGCATCTCTTTCTTAAAATGTTATCTTTATTGTTGCAAGTTATACAGATAACTTTCCCATAGCGATTATATTAATTCTTCCCCATTGACCCCTTCTAACTACCCACCTGCCAGGGCTGACTGGCAGACTCTGAGCGACAGATGAATGGATTACTCTGATACACGTTTCTGTGAAAAAGAAGGCTAAGAGATAGTTTTACTTTAGAAGTAAAAAGCAGTCCTGTTCACCTGCCTTCTTAGGCTTCTATTGTCAGAACAGCTTGAACTCAGATTAACCTCTACATATAATCAGCAAGGTAAGTATCCTTGAGAAACACAAATTCTAGCAAAACACCCCAGGGGATCAGACTTGTTTGGAGAAGTCAAGGTAGGGGCTGCCGCCTTCGGCAAGGTCCCCTCAGAGGCCCCCGGCCTTTCAGAGAATCCTCCTTACAGACATGCCAACCAAGTCCCATGCTTCCCCACCCCCACCTGCTATTTTAATTTTTACATATTCTTTTCTGATATTTTGTCCATTTGGCTTATGTATTTTCACATCGCTGTAATGAATAGGAATTGCTCATTTTATATTCTAACCCGGTGGTCGGCAAACTGCGGCTCGAGAGCCACATGCAGCTCTTTGGCCCCTTGAGTATGGCTCTTCCACAAAATACCACGGCCTGGGCAAGTCTGTTTTGAAGAAGTAGCGTTAGAAGAAGTTTAAGTTTAAAAAGTTTGGCTCCCCAAAGAAATTTCAATCATTGTACTGTTGACATTGGGCTTTTATTATTATTATTATTAAATCTTTATTATTCAGATTATTACATTTTTTCTCTTTTTTTCCCTCCATAGCTTCCCCTCCACCCGGCTCCCACCCCTCCCTTTACCCTTACCTCCCCTTCATTGACCTCATCCATAGGTGTATGATTTTTGTCCAGTCTCTCCCTGCACCTGCCTCACTCCTTTCCCCCTGAGAATTATCAGTCCACTCCCTTTCTGTGCTCCTGATTCTATTATATTCACCAGTTTATTCTGTTAATCAAATTTTTAATTCACTTAATTTTTAGATTCACTTGTTGATAGATATGTATTTGTTGTTCATAATTTTTTGGCTTTTACCTTTTTCTTCTTCCTCTTCTTAAAGAGTACCTTTCAGCATTTTATATAATACTGGTTTGGAGTTGATGAACTCCTTTAGCTTTTTCTTCTCTGTGAAGCTCTTTATCTGCCCTTCAATTCTGAATGATAGCTTTGCTGGATAGAGTAATCTTGGTTTTAGGTTCTTGCTATTTATCATGTTGAATATTTCTTGCCACTCCCATCTGGCCTGCATCGTTTCTGTTGAGAAATCAGCTGACAAACAAATGGGTGCTCCCTTGTAGGTAATTAAGTGTTTTTCTCTTGCTGCTTTTAATATTTTCTCTTTGTCTTTTGCTCTTGGTATTTTAATTATGATGTGTCTTGATATATCCTCTTTGGATTCCCTTTTAGATGGGGTTCCTGAACTTGTAAGTCTATTTCTTTCACCAGATATGGGAAGTTTTCAGTTATTATTTCTTCAAATAGGTTTTCAGTATCTTACTCTCTCTCTTCTGGCACCCCCACAATTCTGATGTTGGTATGCTTGAAGCTGTCCCAGAGGCTCCTTACATTATCTTCACATTTTTGGATAATTTTTTCTTCTTGCTTTTCCGGTTGAGTGTTTTCTGATTCTTTATATTTCAAATTTTTGACTTGATTCTTGCCTTCCTCTAGTCTGCTGTTAGGTCTCTGTATAGTATTTTTTATTTCAGTCAGTGTATGTTTAATTTCTAGTTGGTCCTTTTTCATCTCTAGTTGGTTCTTTTTCATCTTCTCTTGGGTCTCACTAAATTTATCCATCTTTTCTAGGATATTTTTGAAAAACCTTATAACTGTGGTTTTGGACTCTATAACTAGTCATTTGTTTTTCCTCCATTTCTTTTGTTTGTGATCTCTTCCTTTATCTCCTCATTTTCACTATGCCAGGAGAACTTCTGTGTTGGATTCAGCCTTATGATACCAGACTTGCAAAACTGCAAAAGCCTCTCTGTTGAGCTTGGGATGGATGGAGTCTAAGGGCTTAATGGACCACCTTGCCTTCCAGTTGGCCCTGCCCTCCACTGCCTCTGGGTCTCACGTGACTGGGTAATTGCTGGAGTGTTCCCTGTGAGTGTGCACAGTGCCTCTAGACCCCTGCCTTTCTGGCTCCCCTGCACTCTGGGACCAAATGAGTCTGGGTCCCCAGGGTCTTGCCCAAAACTGGGGTTTAGTGGAGTTAGAAGTGGCACAGTTGGGAGGCTCTGTCTCATGCCCACTTGTGAAAGCCAGTGGCACAATCAGCAGTCGGTCTTCTGCATGCAATGCTGTGTATGCCACCAGACTTCTGCCCTTTCAAGACTCCCCTAAATTTCTGTGCACTTCTCCCTTTTCACAGTCCAAACTCCTACTCTATGAGTCTTGTCTGGACCTGGGGTTCAGTGCCGTAGGATAAGGTGTTCAATGAATTTAGGAGTCTCTGTCTCTCTCCTGCCAGAGAAAGCCAGCCATGAACTCTAGCACCCACTCTCTCCATGTGTGCGTCTCCATACCTCAGCTTTTTGCAGCTCCTCTAGGTCTCCATGACCCCCTCTCTTTCATTTTAGTTGTAGAATTTCCATTCAGCCAGCTTTCCTGTGGTTCTAGATGCTGTCCGTTCTGTCTTTTGGTTGTAGTTTTGAAATTGTTGTACAAGGCCGCAGTGTAAGTGTTTACCTATGCCGCCATCTTGTATTCTCTCAACATTTGGCTTATTGACTAATGAGTTTGCTGGCCACTGTTATAACCTAATATTATGGAATCTGAACTCAATGAGAATGGAAATTTTATTTAAATTTGTTCACTAATAATTCCTAGTGCCTCAAATAGTGACTGGTACATAGTAGGTGCTCAATAAAAGTTTGTTGAATGAATAAATTAATGAATATACTTCAAAAGTGTTTTTTAATTTTATAAATGCTTTTACACTTATCTAGCATATAAAAATGTTGTGGCGTGGTTAAAGAGAACTATTATTTTTCCTCCATAGCAATTATATTAATTCTTCTGAAATGACTGTTTACCAGTTTTTGAAAAGTGACATCTGAGGGTGGGGGTTGGGAGGATGCTCTATTACATTTCCTGGAAGTAATTAAGAAAGTTATTATTTGTGTCATGTCAATCTGGGAGGAACACAACATGTCTTTTAGAGGTCTTATTTTGAAGTCATGAACCTTGATATTTTTCTTAATGTTTGGAATGATATAATGGAGAGAACAGCACACGCTGAGTGTGGTTGGGAACTACCTGGAAGGATATTATTAGAACCCAACATGGACCTAGTAATTGAAGGAATCTGAAATGTGCCCAGAACAAAATTCAGTGCAGTTGATTTTGCTGGGAGGAGAAACAAAATACTGTAATATATAATACGGATTTATACATAGATATGGCTACTTTTTTAAATGTTAAGGCTGTGGTAAGCCTAACTTGAATTGGTAAGGCTTATAAGATGTGTTAAGAGGAAAAGTACATGCTATTAAAAGGCATAATAGCAAAATGCTATGTAGGTGTTGGATCAGAGCAGTGAACTAGGGACTGGGCTTACATTCTGGGACAGAGGTTACAAACTGGCACCTCACAAAACCACTCCAGATAGGTTTTGTTTCATTGGAAGGGAGGAAGAAAGGAAGGAATGGAGGGAAGAAGGGAAGGAGGGAGGAAGTTACGAAGGAAGTTGGAAGGAAGGAAGTTGGAAGGAAGGAAGGAAGGAAGGAAGGAAGGAAGGAAGGAAGGAAGGAAGGAAGGAAGGAAGGAACCTTTAAAAAGTGGGAGATTTGGAAATTGAGATTTTTGAGGTGTTTTTTGTTTGTTTGTTTGTTTGTTTAATTTGGCAGTTCTGAACCCTCATTCCTGCCTGTCAATGTCCAGTCCACCTCTCCATGTGCCCACCATTGCCTAAGTCAAAGGCACTAAAACCAGGTATTGCTACAGGTCTTCCTCTGGCAGCTGTTCTAGTCGCCTCCTATTCACCCCATTGTTGAACGAGGAATTCCCGCCTTAGGGACATGGGACAGCTGAGCACTGGACACCCAACACTGGACAGATGAGATTGACAGCAGTTTATTAATCACATATATGTACTCACAGCACCAGGGGAAGAAGGACAGGGCAGGCCATGCTCGCCGATGGGAGGGCTGCACTAGCAACAGAGTGAGTAAGCAGGGGCTTTGGGAGGCAGGCCTTTAAGTACCACATGGGCGAGGCACCACGGGCAGGTGGGAAGATGTGGTTGGCTGTTTTCATGATTCTGCTGTCCGGCAGAAAACTGGAACACTGCACAGGGGTGCACAGGATGTGTAGCTAGTTGGCCTAATGAGGAGTGTTGTTTGGTGAGGGGGTTTTATCCAGAGGAGCTGTTGGTTGGGCCAGGGGAGGCCCTCCCTATCTCACCAGAGGTCAAGGCAGCACATAATGCTGGGCCTTAGTGTTGCCGGCTCTCATTTATGTTGCCCTCCCAGCCCCATAGACATTTGTCCTGGTCTAGGAGAAGCAGTTTTACTTACTTTAATGTTTGTGAAATTGAAATACATCAGCAAGGATGGTTCTATAGTGTTCTTCACTGAAGATGAAGAAGAACTACAATGAACAAAAGCCAAGAAACGTGTTTTTTTTTTTAATGTACTTAAACTGCCCAGAGTCATAGCTTCTGGTATCTTTTAGGGATTTGTATAATCCCAAAATGGCATTTAAGTTGATATTAAGAAAAAATTCATGACAGGAGTGATAGTGAAATAGGACATTTGCTCATTCAGCTAGTATTTTTCTATTTGCTCAAAATTGTTTATTAAGAATATGCTGGGTCAAGTGTTAATGCTTTAGAAACAAGAAGGCATATTTTCTTTCTTCAAAGTGCTTACACTCTGCTTCAAGAGACAGAAGTTAAACTAACAATCACTGTTCAGCGGGAGAAGTACTACTGAGGTTATAAATCAGGGATTAAAAAAAGGGATGAGATGAATGATATACTTGGAAGTTAAAAATTTTTTAAAATAGATTATTGGAGGCTGGAATGACTCCAGTGTAGTCCTGAAGGTGAGAAAGGTCATGTTTCAGGTTTTTCCGAGTTCAGTGTTTCTGAAATGCTCAGTGAAAATAGCGTGTTCTGTGGAATGGTACCACATGTACAGATCATGAAATGCAATGATTCCAACAATTCCTCAGTTTCCCTGCTCTTTCCAACATTTGTCTACAGTTGATTTCTTTTTCCTCCGTCCAGTGGGGCTCGGGAAGCTGCAGTGGTTCAAGACTGCACCTCTCTGATGACAAGCTTCCTTGGTGAGGCATTTCTAGTGCCTGAAAATGACGCTGAAGTCAGAAAGGTGGGTCCGGGGGTGTTAACAGTGGACTCAGGCCAGATGAGAGGGTGTGTGTGCATGCCATCAGAGGGTGATTGGCCATACTTTCAAGCCAAAATATGAATAATTTAAGCTTTCTTAGAAATTATATAAAGTTATATATTTTCTCTCTCTCTCTCTCTCTCTCTCTCTCTCTCTCGCTCGCTCTCGCTCTCTCTCTTTCTTTTTTTTTTTTTTTTTTTTTTTTTTTTTTTTTTTTTTTTTTTTTTAGTATAAATCACTTTTCCTAGGGGAAATCTGTGGAACACCAGTCTGCACAGATGCTCTTAAAACAAGGAGGACGTTCTATGATCAAACAGGCCAGGGAACAGTCTATTTTTTTTTTTGTTTCATCCAGTGTTCCCAAAATTTTCTTGATGGTTGAACTAAAAAAAAAAAATCTATTTTCCTAATGTGTTTTATCATTAGCGTTAGGATTCTTTAGGAATCACCTTAAGAAATCATGGTCACTGCAGGAAGCAGATTGGTTTACAATTTGAGGAGATTTCAATAAAGAAGTGGTTGACAAGGTGCAGGTAGAATTTAGAGTTCTAATGACAGGAGTTACTGCAGTCCTGAGGCTGGTCAACCTGGGGGAGAGGGGGAACACACCACCTCTAATTCTAAAGGGGCAAGGGAAGAAGCAGTTACCAGCAGCTGTGTGTGTGTGTGTGGGGGGGGGGGCAGGGAGAGGCTCTGTGGTGACCCCTCCTGATAGGAGCTGTAGCCTTTGGATGAGCTAGCTCATGGTGACCCTTTCTTTGCTATGACCCCTGCTGGTGCTTTTCATTAGCTAAACCTAACAGGAAGCCAGAGCATAAGGGAACCTGTCCATTCAATTTAAACAGTCCCTTGAAACACAAAAGAGGGTGAAGGGTAGACCTGCAGCAGAAAATAGATTATATCCATCAAATAAATAACTAAGAATTGATTATGTCGGAAGAGGAAGCCAGGCTTTAGTCCTAATAACTTTTTTTTTCATCCTCACCTGAGTATGCTTTTTAAATAAATTTTTAGAGAGAGAGGAGGAGGAAAGAGAGTAACATCAATGTGGGAGAAAACATTGATTAGCTGCCTCCTCCATGTGTCCTGACCCAGGATCAAACCCATAACCCAGGCATGTGCTCTGACTGGGAATTGAACCCAAAACCTTTTGGTGTATGAGATGATACTCCAACCAGCTGAGCCCCCTGGCTGAGGTTGTCCTAGTAACATTTAAACTGTCATTGGGAGATATTTGTGAAACGCCTGGGAATAAATAGGTATGTTTTCCTTAATGTTTCCTTTTCCTTTTCTTACTTTGGAGAACAGACAGTGAGAAAAAATTCAGCTTGCACAAACAAATCACTGCGGAACATACTTGGAGTACCATTGCCTCTCATTACTAGGAAATGGTAAGAGGGGGTTTTTATTGCCATTCAATCAGACCTAATTTCAGTCCAGAGTATCATTGCTAATTGTAATTGCCAATGTTCAAAAAGCAGAGCAAAGCTACAATAATAAAGAGACTTTAATTTGGGTGATAGTAGCAGAGACCACTGGCTGCCTGCAAAATATATGCTTTCCTTCTTCCTTAGTAATGGCATCAAGTCAGTTCCCTGGAGAACAGAGAGACTGCTGGGGGCCACTCTTCGGGGCGGGCATTCGGAGAGCAGGGTCTCCACCTCCATGCTGTTTTTTACTGGTTGGATGCGGATGATAATAAGACCATAGGGAAGCCACGGAATGGAAGGAACTTGGAGAAAAGCTGCTTGGCCAGAACACCCATTCTCAACTAGTATATCAACAAGAAACAAACTTCAGTTGTATTCAAGCCTCAGGGTGTTTGCATTTGTTTGATTCAGTAGTTTATTTAGCCTATCCAAACTGTTTTACAGATACAACTTTAAATTTTAATATAAAACACTTAAATTATTTACTTATATGTTTAAAGTCCCTAGGTGGTGAGCAGGGGAAGCTCCTCTTTAATAGGTAAGATGGTGGGCCACAGGGAGATCCATTAATTCTTTTAACAAATACTTATTGACCATTAGAAAAATTTGTTGCAAATAATTTATGAAATAATATTGTGGAGAGGGCATTTATTTTTTATAAATATTTACTCCGGGCTTTCAATGTCTCCTCAGGAGCTCACAGTCTAGTATATAAGATACTAAATTTAAAAAATGTTTAAGCTATAACTTACTATGGTGTTTAGTACTCATGAGAATAGAATAGTGTTATGAAAGCATATAGCAGGAGGATTTGACCTAGTTAGATAAGTAGGAGAAGGCATCCCTGAAAAACTGATGACTAAAATAAAATATGAAAGAAATATATATTTAGGCTGGTGAGAAAGAGGAACTTCCCTAACAAAGACAAAAGCCCTGCATTAGATGGAAGGGGGCTTTGTGAATATGGGGGCAGGAGGGATGCATTGTGATTAGAGCTGAGACAGAGACTAGTAGCAAGGATTTAGGACTGAGAGTTGAAGAGCTGTACATTTAAATCCAAAGCTAAGGAGGCTGAGGCTATAGAGGAGACAGAAAAAGTGACAGAAAAACTTGGGACTGCTGTAACAAAATAGCATGGACTGGTAGCTTAAACCTCAGACATTTATTTCTTAGTAGAGGCCCATTGCAGGAAGATTCCTGCAAGAATAGGGCTTTCTGCAGCAGTTTCCGCTGCCCTGTCTGCTTCCTTCTCATCTCCCGCAGGCTGCCCCAGCAGCTTCTTTCCTATCTCCGCTGCCCCACCTGCTTCCCTCCCTTCTCTGCAACCCCACCTGCTTCCCTCCTTTATCCGCCTGCCCAGCCTGCTTCCTGCCCCACCTGCTTCCCTTCCATCTCCACTGCCCTGGTTGCTTGCTTCTCCGCAGCTTCCCTCCCTTCCATAGCGCTTGGCTTCCTTATACACTGTCTTCAGTCTTTGCTCTGCACTGGGATATGCAAATTAACTGCCATATTGGTTGGGTTAATTTGCATACTTGGCATGTAGGTGTGGTTTGTGGGCATAGTGGAGGTATGGTCAATTTGCATGTTTCTCTTTTATTAGATAGGATAGTTCTAGTGTTAGAGTTGCCCAAGGAGTAATGCACAAGGCCAAAAGGGGTAAAGAATTATGTATTTACTAGCCCAGTGCATGAAATTCATGCATGTGGGGGGGGTCTCGTCAGCCCAGCCTGCATCCCCTCCAATCAGGGACCCCTCAGGGGACATCCCTCTCACAATCCTGGACCTCTGGCTCCTAATCACTCACCTGCCTGCCTGCCTGCCTGGTAGCCCCTAACTACCCTCCGGCCCCTGCCGGCCAGATTGCTCTTCACTGCCTCTGCATGCCAGCCGGATCACCCCTAACTGCTACCCCCCCTGCTGGCCTGGTTGCTCCAAACTGCCCCCCCTAG